>JAMZAV010007530.1:0-31298 GCA_024449915.1 Sweltsa coloradensis
TCGGCCCACTATTCTTCATGGATGATCTAAAGTTATATGCATCAAATTTTGTTCAACTAAACAGTTTAATCAATACTTCATTTGAATTTAGTCAAGATATCTGCATGGAGTCAGGCGCGTAGGAAGGGGGGGGGGAATGGGGGGAGTTTCCCCCCCCACTTTTTACCGTGACCCCCCCACTTCAGAATCTTAGAAATTCAGTTTCGCCGTAAATACGCACGGAAACAAATTCTGAATAACGAATTTTCAATAAAAGTGATTTTTTTTATCCATTATACTTACTGATAATGACTTGTTTTGGCACGTCTGCAGTGTATTCTCCACTTCCCTTTCCCTTACCTTATACCTCCTTATAGTAATGACCAAAAATTTCGTCAATCCTATTATTGTTCGACGTGATCAATGATAAGCCTATGCATATTCAATGGTTGTAGCATGCATGGTCTATCTCTTAACTATTCCAATTTTATTTATAGTTTTATAGTTTTTACTGTACAAAAAATACATTTATTTGGTATTGCATTCAGCCCACGATTTTTTTCTAGAACGCACCAAACACACTCTAAAAACCTCATTTTCAAAATTTTCGCCTGCGGCGCTGTAGTTGGCAGCAGATTTGTTGTTCCCCCCCACTCGAAAAGGAGTTTCTACGCGCCTGCATGGAGTTTGGAGTAGACAAGTGTAAGACGCTACATATCGAAAAGGGTAAGGTTACGCAGGCAGAAGAGTTCCAGCTAGATGATGGAAATAGGATTGGAGTAATGGATGATAACGAAGTATACAAATATTTAGGATTCTCACAAGCTGCCAGAATTGAACATAAAGTAATGAAAGAAAAATGGATAGATACATACAAGAAGCGACTAAAATCTATCCTCAAGACGCAACTAAACGGTAAAAGCAAGATCACAGCAATAAATACATATGCTATACCAGTACTGACATATTCATTCGGAATCATTAAATGGACACAGACAGACATCCACGCGCTGGAAATATTAACTCGTACTACACTTACTAAACACAGAATGCATCATCCTAAATCAGCAATAGAGAGATTGACACTTTCAAGAGAACGAGGAGGACGAGGCCTAATTGTTCTGAACAACTTATATTATAAACAACTAGACATTTTAAAAAAATATTTTTTTACAAAGAGCAACCAATCAACACTGCATAGGGCTGTGGTGCTAGCTGACAAATCATTAACTCCACTCAATCTAGCAAACGAAAATGTCAATCTACAAGGGAAACTCATAACTGACGCTTCAAAAGAGTTACGTCTCTCAGAAAAGACCCTACACAAGAGACATTATGATGAACTACATAAAGGTCACGTAGATATTAAAGCATCAAATAGGTGGTTAAACAACGGGGAACTATTTGGAGAAACAGAAGGTTTTATGCTGGCTATTCAAGACAGAGTGATTACAACGAAAAATTATAAAAAATACATTATACAAGATGCGACAGTAAACGATCAATGTAGAAAATGTAGTGTAAGGGGTGAAACAATCGAACACATCATATCAGGGTGCCAGTCACTATGTCAAACGGATTACCTCTACAGACATAACCAAGTAGCTAACATTATTCACCAAAAACTAGCAATCAAGTACAACCTCATTGATACACACACACCTTACTACAAATACAAACCGGAGAAAGTACTAGATAGCAAAGATTTCAAATTATATTACGACCGCACAGTTATAACAGACCAAACTATACATCACAACAGACCGGATATAATTATAATTGACAAGAAGAAAAAAGAAACTACCCTTATTGACGTTGCTGTCCCAATGTGCCATAACGTCGAGACTACATGGAAGAAAAAAATTGACAAGTATAGTGAACTTGCAATTGAGATCAAGAAGATGTGGAAACAGAAAAAGGTAAATACAATCCCATACGTGATATCGGCTAATGGCATCATACCGAAGAAGCTACATGAAAGCATTAAACAACTTGATCTTCCACCCAATGTTTACATCGAGACTCAAAAATCAGTAATACTCAACACGTGTAGAATAGTTCGTAAATTTCTAAACTAAGAATGATACTTCGAGATTCCGAGACAGCTTCCATCCTGACATGGTTTTCGTGGTTTCCCATAGTCCGAAGAGCAAATGCTAGGATGGCGACGAGAAATCGGCCACGACTGTACACAGCAGAAAGAAAACATCATCTACAAACTATATTATAAATGACTTATTTTAGTTAGAGTTAAGACAAAGTAATAATGTAGGTATGTAATATAGATACACATGGAAGTACTTGACGTAAGTCCGTACAACATGTTAGCTCTGGTTTTGACCGAGTTTGTATGAAATACATCCAATAAAATAATAATAATAATAATAATAATAATAATAATAATAATAATATTAATTAATATTAGACGGTTTTCGGGACATTGTACCGCGTTATTAAGAGTGTAATAACACATACCTGTGTTATTGCGCGCTTGACGTTTCGCAGCCTACTGTGAGCCGCATTGTCCAAAGACTGAAGAGATTCCTGCTTTGCTCCTGGTTTGAGCCCTCGTTTTCATCCCATGTGTGCCTGCGGTGGAAGATGATATTGGCCACATTGCCTGTTGTGTGTGTGGGGGGGGGGGGGCGGGGGATGGCGCAACGATGGTCTGTCTGTCCGACTCTGGTTGCTGTTTTACTATTCCACTCTTCGTACGTTCCAGTGTCGGACCCCAAGATGGACTTAATTTGAATCCATCTCCTCCATTGAAATTATTGTCGTTTTTTCGGATTTCCACCGCCTCCCTGATGTATCTCGGCAAAAAGTTGGTATTGGAGTTGAGGACTCGTGTGTTATCAAACTGAATTTGGTGTCCTGGTTTGAATATTCGCCTGGGCGGGTTATATAACCAGCGCAGAAGTTGTTTGAGTCGCCTTTCCTGCGAGTGGGCCCTTGTGTTCGATTATTCTTGTTCCCTAATTGTTCGGCCCGTCGGTCCATGTACCTTTACCCCACTCACATGGAACTTCGTACAACTCCCGAGACCATTAGAGGAATATGTCTTTTGACTGGGTTTTTAGGGACGCTTGAGTTTTTTGATGTGTGGAGGTAACAGGGTTTGTATTTCATGACTTCTGTAGTATACCGCTATAAATATAGTATACGGTGACCTGATGAACATATGGAAGAAAAGCTTTATTTTTTACATTTGTCAGTTGATTTATCGTTCTCTACAGTTTTTGAGATACACTTTGGTTGTTTGAAATGCTCTTCTTAATGGCAATGGGATTGTATCCTTCTGCACTAAAGTCGTTGTGAGAGTTTTTCTTTAACGTTTATAAATCTTTGTTTATCGAAATAGCGCACTGCCCCCTAACATATATACAAGGTGGTCATAACGGCTCGTTTTTGATTGCGGATCAGTGGTGTTGATTGAGCGTGCAGAGTACTAAAAAAGGTTAGTGTGCGTGTCTTTCCTGTTAGCACTGTGGCCTAGTTTTCCCATTATTTAGTTTGTTACCAGTACGTCTGAAAGGTGACTACTTGTTTTTCTCTCGTTCGATAGTAAAGTTGAATGCTTTTATTGCATACTAGTTGAGGTGTTGGTGGAAACGTGTTAGCTCCCGGTCGCCATGAGACCCGGCATAAATATCCATAACATAGCGAAGCCATAATTGGTTTTAAGGGGAGCTGATTCTTAGAGCTTTTTCCTTCAAAATACTGCATTTAAATGTTAGCTACAAAAGTGAAAATCGGGGACCCCATAGCAGAGCCCTTCTTTTTTTTATAAAACTCTCATTCCAACACACACAACCAGTTGATGTAAGACAATGTTCAGTTAGATGCCCTAGATGTTTCTGGTACCACTCGGTTGTTACACTTCTCATTGTTTCGGAGATAGGGCAGTTTTGGTAAACAATGAGACTATGTCAAAACTACCATTATATCCCCCTCTTCTACTCGTAGAGTGTCTATATCTCCACTAAATGGTGAATGAGTCTTTAAACAAAAGAGCCGACGTCGGGCCATGAGACTGTAACTGTTTTGCCAGATGTTTAGCTAATTGGTGTGTGGGCGAGTCCACTGCACTGACCTATGGTCGCAAGGGGATGCCTTGCTTGTGGATCTTTGGTAGACCGTACATTCTAGAGCTTTAGGGTCATGGTTTGTTATGTATTTCTTGACTTGTGGTCCTAGTGGAGATGCTTTAATTAGATTAACAACTGTTTTTTCGTGTGATCCTTATGATTTTTGACCTGTTCTCGTAAGTGGCTCCGCAAGTAGCTCGTGTCAGTTTTGTATTGTATTCAGATGTATTCATGAACTAACAGTGGACGGATCCCTTTATCACTCTTTGAATTACATATCGGTATTACCTTTGAGGTTCCCTGAGTGTTGTACGTTCTTCCCTCGAGACGGTTACTATATATCGCGGTCTAGGGAATGTCCTTGATAACCCTGGCCACATCCTGGCTATCTCTTCCGCCTTGGTACAGCAAGACAGTAATTGCTGCTTCGACGCCACATTCTATAATCTCGATGGTGTTTTAATTTGGCGCGATTGGGCGAAATTTAAGCCTTTTGATAATCACTGTAAAGCAGCTCACTGAGGGTAGTACTTGAAAATGTCTTTTTGACTCATTAAGAGGATGATTCACATACATAGGCGTTTGTTCTTTTTGCACTGTGTTCACTTACACTTCCTGAAGTTGGAAGAGACGCCAAACTTCTTCTTCTGTGTGTTGATGACGTTACTGTTGTGTGACATTTACTTTGGTTTTGAGAGAGTTCTAGTCAATTTTTTGGGGGGTCGAAATCTTCCCGAACAAGCTTGGGATAGCTAAACGAAACAAATGAAGGCAAGTAGCACCATAGCATTTCTGTCTAATCCCATCTCACACGATTATTTCACTGCGATTAGACTTCGACTGCACGTGTTAAAATGATTAGAAGTACGCGCGACACCACAGAGGTGTTTTGGTTTTAGCAAATGTAGGAATCACGTCGGCATCTCTCACCTGCAGAGAAGAGCTAGATCGCACATAATCGGTTTTTTCCATTGTGATTCTGAGTTTTTCAAAAAGTACCTGGTCGATCTAAAAACATCCTCCCCGTAGAGGCGTTTGATTGAAAGGATTGAAACTTCGCGGACCGTTATATTATATTAGACGGTTTTCGGCATTGTACCGAAGAGGGAGGGGAGACGTTCTTAAGAGTGTAATACGACATACCTGTGTTATTGCGCGCTTGGACCGTTTCGCACCCTACTGTGAGCCGCATTGTCACAAGACGGAAGAAGATTCCTGCTTATTGCTCCTGGTTTGAGCCCATCGTTTTTCATCCATGTGTGCCTGCGGTGGAAGATGATATTGGCCACATTGCTGTTGTGGTTGTGTGGGTGGGGGGGGCGTTTGGGGATGGGGGTGAGGAGGTGGGGGGGGGGACTACACAATGGGGGGCGGGGGGGGGGGGGGGGGGGGGGGGGGGCGGAGAAAGAGGCGGTGGTGGCGACAACGAATGGTACCCCCCCTGTCTGGTCCCGACTCTGTTTCTGTTTTACTATTTCCACTCTTCGAACGTTCCAGTTGTCGGACCCCAAGATGGAGCTTATTTGAATCCATCTCTTCTCCTCCGTTGAATTATTGTCGTTTTTTTTTTGCGGATTTCCCCACCGCCTCCCTGAGATCTCGGCAAAAAGTTGTGTATTGAGTTGAGGACTCGTGTGTTATCAAACTGAATTTGGTGTCCGGTTTTTTAAATATTCTCGCTGAGTGTCGTGTTTAGCCAGCGCAGAGTGTTTGAGTGTCGCCTTTCCTCAGCTGGGCCTGTGTTTTCGATTTATTTCTTGTTTCTAATTGTCGGCCCGTCTGTCCGATGTACACTTTTACCACACACTCACAGGGAACTTCGTACAAATCCCGAGAACCATTAGAGAATATGGTCTTTGACTGAGTTTAAGTGGACGCTTGGATTTTTTGATGTGTGGGTAACAGGTGTATGTCTGCTTCATTTAGTATCGGCGCTATCTTGGTGTGCCTGATGACATATGGAGAAAAGCTTTATTTTTTTACATTGTCGTTGATTATCGTTCTCTACAGGTTTGTTGAATACACTTGTTGTTTTGAATGCTCTCTTAAATGGCAATGGGATTGTATCCCATTCTTGCACTACAAGCTGTATGTGAGAGTTTTCTTTAGTTTATAAAGCTTTGTTTACGGAAATAACGCACTGCCTAGTATAATGGTATTCATAACTGCTCGTTTTTTTGATTTCGGATTGTGTTGTGATTGAGCCGTGCAGGTCTTTGTTTATAATTGCTGATTAGTGTGGCCGTGTCTTTCCTGTATACCTGTGGACTAGTTTTCCATTATTTAGTTTTGTTACCAGTACGTCTAGAAAACATATTCGACACATACACATGTATATATATATATACTTCTCTCGTTCGTAGTAAATTGGAATGCTTTTATTGATACTGTTGAGTGTTGGTGAAACGTGTTTACTCCCCGTCGCCATGAACACACACAAACGGCATAAATATCATCACATAGCGAAAGCACATAATTTAGTTTTTAAGGGAATCTGATTCTAGAGCCTTTTTACTTGTTCTTCAAATACTGCATGTCAAACATTGTTAGCTACAACAGGTGACAAATCGGGGAACCCATAGCAGCCCCTTCTTTTTGTTTCTAAACTCTTACAAATGTTCCAACAAAAATATTGATGTAAGCAATGTTCAGTTAGCTGCAACTAGATTTTCGGTACCAACTACTTTGATTACCTCCATTGTTTTCGCAGATGGGACGTTGGACGATACAACACAATGACAGAACTATGTCCAAAACCTACACCATATAATCCCCCTCTTCTACTCGGAGAGTGTCTAGTATCCTCCACGAAATGTGATGAGTCCTTTAGAAAGAGCGCGGTCGGGACATACTTGTCTGTTTTGCCAATGTTTAGCTATTGGTGTAGGGGGGTGGGCGAGTCCCCTGCACTGACTATCGGTCGCCAGGGGATGCCTGGCTTTTGAGAATCTTTTGTAGACCGTACATCTAGGAGCTTTAGGGTCGATGGTTTGTTTATGTATTTCTTGCTTGTGGGGACTATGGAGATGCTTTATTAGATTAACGTTTTTCCGTGTGATCACTTATACACATAAGGATTTTCTTGGACACTTTCTCGTAGTGGGGTCCTCAACTGAGCTCGTGCATTTTTTGTATATGTATTCAGAATGTATTCATTACAACATGGCGGATCCTTATCCTCTTTAGAAGTACAATTCGGTATTACCTTTGGAGTTCCTGAGTGTTGTACGTTCTTCCCGAGAGTTACTCTTCGGCGGTCCTAGTGATCTTGATAACCCTTGGCCAACATCCTGGCGTATCTCTTCCGCCTTGGTATCATCAAGACGAGTGATTGCTGCTTCGTGACGCCCACTAATATACTTCGATGGTATTTTATTTGGCGCGATTGCGAAATTTAAAGCCTTTTGATAAATACGACTGTAAGCAGCATCACTGAGGGGAGTACTTGAAATATTTTTGACGTACTTAAGAAGACAGGGTTATTCCTCTGACTTTTGTTCTGTTGCCTGTGTTCACTTATACACTTCTTAGTGAGAGACTCAAACTTCTTCTTTCTGTGTTTGATGCCCGTTGCTGTTTGTGTTATACTTTGTTTTGGAGAGAGTCTGTCACAATTTTGTCGAATCTGCACCGAATCAAGCTTGGAGACTAAGAAACAATGAAGGTCAAGTAGCTCCCGAGCATTTCTGTCTAAGTCACATCTCCACACGATTGTATTTCACTGCGCAATTAGAACTCGACCTATCACGTGTAAAAATAAATATTTATGAAGTAGCGGCGACAACCAGTAGTGTAGTTTGATTTTAGCAAATAGGAATCACGTCGGATCTCTGAACCTTGCAAGAAAGGCTAGATCCGCACATATCGGGTTTTCCCTTGATCTGAGTTTTCAAAAGTACCGTCGATCTAAAACATCCTCCCCGTCAGGCGTTTTGATGAAGGATTGAAGACTTTCGCGGACGTTATATTAATATTATACGGTTTTCGGGACATTGTAACGCGTTATTAAGAGTGTAATACACATACCTGTGTTAATTGCGCGCTTGACGTTTCGCAGCTACTGTGAGCCAGGGGGGGGGCATTGTCCAATCTGAAGAGATTCCTGCTTTGCTCCTTGGTTTGAGCCCTCTTTTTCATCCCATGTGTAAGCCTTCGGTGGAAGTGATATTGGCCACATTGCCTGTTGTGTGGTGTGGGGGGGTGGGGGCGGGGGATGGGCGCAACGATTGGTCTGTCTGTCCGACTCTGGGGTTGCTGTTTTACTCTTCCACTCTTCGTACGTTCCGTGTCGGACCACAAGATGGACTTAATTTGAATCCAATCCTCCTCCATTGAATTATTGTCGTTTTTTCGATTTCCACTCGCCTCCCCTGATGTATCTCGGCAAAGTTTGGTATTGGAGTTGAGACTCGTGTGTTTATCCAACTGAAATTTGGTGTCCTGGGTTGAAAATTTCTCCTGGGCGTGTTTAGCACAGCGCAGAGTTGTTTTGATCGCTTTCCTGCAGTGGGCCATTTGTTCGATTATTCTTGTTCTATTGTTCGGACCCGTCTGTCCGAGGTACACTTTACCAGAAACCAACTCACAGGGAACTTACGTACACTCCCGAGACCATTAGAGGAATATGGTCTTATGACTGGGTTTTAGTGACGCTTGGAGTTTTTTTATGTGTGGAGTAAACAGGGTGTATGTCATGCTTCTTAGTATACGGCTATAAAAAAAAAAATTGTACGATTGTAACCTTTGATGCACATAAAAATGGAAGAAAAGCTTTAATTTTTGTACAATTGTCATATATATAGATTTATCTTTCTCTACAGTTTTTTTTTTGAGATACACTTTGTTGGTTAATGCTCCTTCTTATGGCATGGGGTGTAATCCATTCTTGCACTAAAGCTGTTGTGAGAGTTTTCTTTTCGTTTATAAGCTTTGTTTAATTCGGAAATAACACACACACATAAGGCCCTAGTTATAGGTATTCATAACTGCTCGTTTTTGATTCGGATGGTTGGTGTATGGAGCGTGCAGGTACTGATTAGTGTGCGTGTCTTTCCTGTATACACTGTGGCCTATTTTTCCCATTATTTAGTTTTGTTACCAGTACGTCTAGGAAGGTAGACTATTGTTTTCTCTCGTTCGATAGTAAATTGAATGCTTTTATTGATACTGTTGGGTTTGGGGGAAACGTGTTTAGCTCCCGGTCGCCATGAGACCAAACGGCATAAAAAATTAAATAAACATAGCGAAGCCATAATTTAGGTTTTAAGGGAGCTGATTCTAGAGCTTTTTCTTCAAAATACTGCATGTAAATGTTAGCTACAATAAAAATAATAATAATAATAATAATAAAAAATAATATAATAATAAAAATAAAAATAATAATAAACTTTTATTCACCTTGAAAGGTCCATTGCACAAGTATAACTCATTTTTTGAGGAAGTGAATAGCCTAGCCTATGGTAAAGAGTCATACATATTTTTGTTAACAAATTTTATAAATTATACATTAAATATACATTTCATAATTTCATAATATCTTTCCCCTTTTATTTTTATACATAATACTTATTTTTGTATTGAATTGTTTTATATATATAATAAATTTATATATTCATGAAATTTCATAGTAGTTTCAGGAGTGTGGGAAAGGGAAAGTTGAGTGTAAAGCTATGGGTGGGGTATTTGTATGTTCGGGCGCACTAGATTAAGTTAAACGTCAGCTGATGAAGGTATTCATTGAAAGGTGTCCCCCTCGCAAAGAAGAGGCGATAGTAAGGCCCCGGGGCACCTGATAGTATAAACTTCGGCTGGGAAAGGTTCGCCTAGTTGTCCCCGGGCCCCGGTGTTTCCCAACTCACACTCTTATTGGTGTTCTGTCACCACAGTAAGATCACACCCAACTATAATTTCTAGATTTTAGTTTTTTTTTTATTTTACTGATAAAAAAAAGGGGTTCTCCCCACAAAGACACATATAAATTTTTCCCAAATGATTTTTTTAAAGGAACCCCGGTTTTGGACCTCCAGCATGGGCCCAAATTGGGCTTAATCACCACATCAATTTCAAGTATCAATTATCAATTTTCATTGTGGTGTAAAAAAGCTCCCTTTAAATAAAAATGTTTCAATGTATATTTAAAAAAGAGTCTAGTGTTTTGAAAATATTTTTTAATTTCGGGGGGGTATTTTGGTTGAAGATTGTTAGAAAATTGGAAATAGGTCCCTTTTGGAGAAACGCTTTGGGTATTGTGATTTGGTGTAATGAACTCACTTGAAAAGGGGGTTTTAGTTTCTAGCATCCACTTTATTAAATACTTCACTTTGGTCGTCGTGCCCCAAACTTACACACACCTTCAATACACTCCCTCTTTTCCCTTTTTCTAAAAGTAAATTTGAAACTACAAACTAGGTCCCTTTCCAAATATTATATTAAAGGGATAATGTTTAAATGTCTTTGATCTTCCTCCTTTTTTATGTAATCACAAATTTTGGGTTTATGATTGAACTACATACTACTTTTCATTAACTAAACATAATTAAACTTCCACGTTGAAAAAACTACTGTGTGGACGAACTTTTTTGGGTTAAAAACCTCCTAATAATCGGAATTGCCCAATGAAATAAATAAGGACCCCCACATGATCATTAATTTTCTACGTTGATAGTCACTCACCCAAAAACCGGGGGCCCTGCGTTGGCGGCTCGGCCGGCCTTTTCCCGCTCCCAGGGTTTTTCCTTCGGAGCGGGGTTGATCTGCCCTCCTGCTCAGGCCCCTAGGAGACTGTGGAGAAAATGGAACATCTATGTTTTATTAATTGTGACTATAGGAGGGGGGTGATATTGTTCTCCATGAGGTTTTTGCTGGTTGGCCCCGGGAAAACAGGTTTCTCGGGATTTGTAAATATGTGTCGAAGGGATTGGTTGGGGGTAGGGTTTTCAGGTTGTGGGGGTAATTTTCCTACGTGGCTCACTTTTCCGAGGGTTCTGGCACCGGCTGGCAAACAGTTTCGCCCACGGGTTTGCCATCCCTTTTCGGTAACCTCAAAGGGAAAACTGTGTTATACGGTGGGGTAAACTTTTTTGGGCGTTTCTCTTGACGGCCCCAAACCCCGTAGTCTCCTACAGAAATGTTTCTGTTTTACTCCCCCTCGTCTTTGATGGGATGTTTTTTTCCCTAACTCCTTATTTTCCCTGTCCCGATCTGGGAATTCTCATCGGATAGGTACATGTTGTATACTTTTGGAATTTTGTCACAAAGCTCTCGTCCAAAAAATCAATGAAGCCGGAGTCCCCGCCCGTTGTAAAAATGGGGTGTTTTTTTCGATAGAGAAAGGGGGATTTTTCTCTCAAGGCAGTCTTGATGTCTTGATCCTGCGCTGCTATGCGAAGCCCTTTTCATTATGGCCCGTTTTCTGTCGCTCCACTTCGCCTTCCCCCTGGGGCCCATTTCTGGCGTCGGTATCTCAACTGGGGGGATGTTGTTGGTGATACAATAATCTGGAGTCGTTGCTAGTGAATTGGGCCGCATTGTCCAATTTGATCAAATTCCCGGTAGTCCGAATCGTGCGAAGTTTTTCTTCTAAAGGTCGTTTAGTTTTAAAGGGGTTTTGTGACCTAGGTGTAGCACGGCCTCGTGGAATCTTAAAATAGAAAGCCCGTGACAACAAACACGTATTGTCCTTTGGGGGACGGGCCCCCAATTAGTCTATCCCCAAAGTTTTGCACGGCCCTGTTTTGGTAATCTGGTTCGAATCACGGGTTTCCCGGGGCCGGCGGGGTTAGCTGACCCCCCTTGGCCCCCCATGGCAGTGTCTGCGAACTTTCCACTCCCCTTATCTAATGCGGGCCCAAACCAGACTTTTAAACGAAATTTCTGTTTCATCAAAAACTTGCCGGGGGATCCCCCGGGTTTTTTTCTAGTTCGAGCCCCCCGGGTCCTTAGGTTTGTGGGTTATAATTTTGGGGGGTTTCCTCGGAAAAAACCGGGGAAATTGGTAAAACCCATAGTTCACTTTTGATTTTTTTTAATTTTTTCCCACTCATCCGGCCAGGGTGTCTTTTTTCGAGCTCCCCTTAATAAAAATTTTTCCTGGTCTTGTCGGGATTTTTTTTTCGTTTTCCTTCCAGGCTCATAGTTTTGGGGAAAACCAGTTTTGCTTGCAAACCCATCGAACAGGGATGACCCTGGATCTTCTTTTTGTTTGGGTATTCCTCGAGTTAACTGATAGTCTCGACAGTGGATCAGCAATATTGCTTCCCCCTGGCGGGTCCCCCTTAAAAACCTTGTATTTTATAGCACGGGAAAGGCTAAGCACCCACGCTCAAACTCTCGCGCATGGCTTGGATTTGGCCCCGAAAATGAATTGGAGGGGGTTTAGGGTTGGGTTCAATGTAAATTCCCCCCCCCGTACACGTAGTGGGGGGAATCTTTCGCACCCCCATACCAGTCCAAGTGCCTCGCGTTCGCCCTTTACTGAATTTTTTCTCGGCATCTGTGATTGCCTGCTTCGAACTCTTTTTCCCTTTGGGCCCCATTTTCCCTGTTCTTGAACTAAGACCCCCCCGAGCCCATAGGGGCCCTGCATCTCCCGATTAAATCGTCGTCGGTGTTTCCCGGGTGTATAAAAAAAAAATTCCCAAAGTTCTTTTCGTCTGTAACTTTTTTCCTTAATATTTTAAAACCGCATCCGCCCTGCTCCTGCCCCCATTTGAACTAACGTTTTGCCCTAAAAAGCCCGCCTCAGCGGCTCGAAACCGTGAATTTGGAAGGGAATCTGGGGGCAGACCCTCCCAAAACCGGGAAACTTTTAAATTCCCTTTATTTTTTGGGTTTTCCCTAAGTCCCGGACCGCCAGTACTTTGCTATGTAGGGGCTTGATCCCCTGACTGGAAACGGGGGCCCTATGAGCCCCTTTAAAGGTTTTTGCGGGTCTCACACTTGTCTGGTTTAAGGGGTGAGCCCCTTTTTTTTGGCAAATGCCCTGCATCACAATCCCGGGGCCCCTTTTGGTCGTGCTGTCCCTTTTTTTTTCCCGTAAACCGTAAAGCCCATCTAAAAAGGGACGCATCCCTCCTTCGCACTCGGCTAAAACGCCCTTCTTTATGCGCTGAAAAAATTTCGGGCGCGCATTTTGACTCAAAAAACAGCCTTTTGTACCTGTAAAACCCCTGCGCGGGAATAAAAAGGGTTTTTAAATCCCCCCTTGACCCTCGTCGAGCTCAATCTGGGGGAACGCAGAGCCCAAGGTCCAACTTACTGAAAACATTTCTTCCTGTAGTTTCCGGCGTTTTCTCTTCATGGTTTTGGGATCATGTGTCGCTTTCCCCTACAATTGCAGCGTTTTGGCAACCTCATGTCGACACATAGTCCACTTACCTGAATTGGTCGGGGTCAACACCACCGGGGAAACCCCCTCTGCTGGTTCACCCCTCCCCTATAAGGTCTTAGCTAGGAGTTCTTCTTTTTCTCACTTACTTTCTTTTTTAGCTGGGGAGGCGTCTTTCCCGACTGGCCCTGCCACTGGGGTGACATCTGTCCTTAATGCAAAAATTTTAACCTTTTAAAAACTTTTTAAACTTTCCTTTCGCCGGGGAAACAGTTGGGAATTTCCCTTTCCCTTTAAACCTTTTTTCAGTGTAGTCTTTTCTTGCAGTGTAGAATTCTCTTGCAGTGTAGAATTCTCTTTCCCAGTTAAAAATTCCTTTGCGTGTAAAAATTCTTTTTGCAGTTTGAATTCTCTTCTTGTGTGGGGCCCGGAACTTATTGCCCTTTAAGGAAACCCGGTTTTTAAAACGCCCAGGGCTCCGGGAGAACTGCTCCCCAAGAGCGGTACTCCGGGCACCATCTACCACGTAAAATATTGTTTCTTGGGCCCTTTTTTCCCCCCAATTTTTTACTTCTGTGGTGAATTTGCCTAAACTTTAAGGGTTTTGGGGACTTCCCATAAGGGAAAATGTTTTTTGGGATTAAATGTCCCTTTCCCCCTTTATTTTATTTTGCTTGAAGTTTTCCCATGTCTTCCTATCTAGGACATTACAGGAAGCCCCCCAATCAATCATCAGCTTAATTGAAACCCCCTCCCCCCCGCTTTTATGAAGCAATCTTTATGCCCAATCTCCCCTCTAACAGCAAAGGGGTAAAATTGGGGTTCTTCTTCTCCTTCAATTTTAAAATTTTGGACTTTTTTGGGCCCCTTTTTTCCCCTGAAGAAACCCTTTTTTTTCTTGTCTATTTCCCTGTTTTGGGCACCCTTGTTTTTTCATGTTTTTGGGAAAATTTGGGGGCCCCCAATACCGCCTTCATAAAATTTTTTCCCCCCCTCTCGCGGGAAAATTTCGCGTCGCGCGCGAGAATTTGGGTTGGGATTACCCATCAAGCAGGGTAGCCTCCCAGCCAGGCCGACCGGAAAAACCGGTTTTTTTGACTTGGGCCCGGGGGATGACGTCACCCGTGCCTTTTCAAACCTCGCCGAAACTAGCACGTTGTGTGCCGGCTTAATTGCTTCTTGGGGATCTCTTGGCCCTATCAACAGTTAAACCCGTCTCCCTCTTTTAAAGAATCTTTACGTAAACCCCTGGTAATCGGGATTTTCCCCAGTTGGTCTAGGATATTATTTCCTCTTTTTCCCCCCAAAACCCCAGTAACAACTCTGGCCTCTCAGACGCGTATAAATGGGCCCCCGTTTTCCTCGCCCTGCGCCCTTGCGCGGAAACCCAGGGGGTGATGGGCGAAGCAGGGTTTTAAATTTTGAACTGTTGTCCAAAAACCCGACCTTGGGATTTAGGGATATTCACACTCACCCCTTTGGGTACTTTTTTCGGCTCGCCGACGGAAGTGCAAAACCCGAAAGTCCCTTGGGACACCGCCCCCCCCTACGTGTAGTATTTAAACCCTTTTTCTTTGTCCGAAGTTATGCCCTTCGCCCAAAACGTACAAGTCAAACGCCCTAGCCACGGTCCCTCGCGTGAGGTGCGGTGTGACCAAAGCCGGGGAAAGAAAAGGGTTTTATGCTGGAGTTCTTTTGAATCCATTGTAGGGTTACTTTTCACCTCGCTCGTATTTGGGGGCACTGTTTTTACACTACCAATTCAATCCCCTGTTTTTGTGTATAACAAAGAATTGAAACACGCTTTTTTTTTGTCGCCAATGTAAAAGACTTTACTTACAAGGTTTTTGCTTCTACACCATCTTTTTTCACTATTCACTTTGGTCCCGTCAGTGCTGCCAACTTACACACACAACTTCAATTTCCCTACAGTTGGGGCATGAAATTTTTAAATTTCCCATCGTGTATCATGGTCATGAAATTTGTTGAAATTTTTAAATTTTAAAAAGGTGAGGGTTTGATTTGGGAAAATGCTGCAAATTGTATCAAAGTACCCTTTCTAAGGTCCCAAAATCTTTTTGGGGGGGGAAAATATTTTTTACAGAGGTTTCGCCAAAAGGGTCCTACCATAAATTTGAATGGCCCCTTTTTTTTAAAACTAAACACTTTATGCTTGGGGGCATTTTTTCCCCCGAAAATAAATCCGTATGGGTATGTGTGAGTGGTGTTAGGGATGGTAAAATGAGAATAAAGGGCGTTGTGGCTGACTAGGGCTTTTATTCTTCTGAGGAGGAAAAAACCACTCTTTATTTTGAGCAAATACGTCTTGTGGTCGGGGCCAATAAGGGTGTCAGTCATATGTATACCCAGGAACTTGATGGGGTCAGAGAGGCAAAGCTCTTAGATGAGATGAGAATGAGGAGGCTTTCGGTGGGGGAATAACTTGTGAGTGGAAGTTTAAAAAACAAACCCTTTTTTTTTAAAGGTTGAAGAGAAAAGGGGGTTTTTTTTTGCAGTATTTTGACATTATGGAAGTTTGTTCGTTGGACATTTGTGAGAGTGGGGCAAAAGATTTTCCTTTTTGTGCTGTGAGTATAGGGCTGAAATCATCGACTGTATTGTGTTAGTATACCAGTGGTGAAACATTCTGGCATATCAAGCGGGAACGAGAAAATTTTACATAGAGAAAGGATATTTTTAATATATAGGGTCTTAACCGATTTAATTGTGTGAGATTGGCTTGTGAGAGGTAGGGCCATATGATTTCGATGCCGTAAGAAGCAATCGGGGAAAAATTTTAAGGTGGAAGAGTTTCATAGCACAAGAGTTTGAGAGTGAGTATAATTTTTAGATAAGGAGCATGGCTTTTATGGCAGAGGAACATCTTGCTTTGATGGGGGGAGAAAAAAGAAGTCCTTTTTAATGGAGAAAAGATACCCAGATATTTGAAAGAAGATACAAACTCGACTTTGTCAGTGCCATAGAAAAGCACATCGCTGTTGGCTAATTTCCCCCCCTTTCTGAACTTAACAACTTTTGTTTTGTTGACATTTACTACTAAATGGTTGCTTTCACACCATGTTTTGAGTATTAGTAAAGTGTATTGAAGCTGAGCTAGGTTTCCGGGTGTATAGTGCGATGTCATCTGCTTACATTATCAAGTGAACCCCTTTTGGTTAAATTCGTCAAAGAGAGATTCTTTTATATCTGAAAATGAATAGGTTTAACAAAAGTTTGGCTGGAAGGGTACGCTTGGAGGACTCCGTTAGACGTGTTATTGGATCAGAGAGGAAGATACCATCGTTAACTTGCACGAAGTCAATATTTAAAGGGCACTTAGTATGTTCAATAGTTCGACAGGAATGCAGTTCAGGTCGCGAAGCTTCTGGGTGAGGACTTTGAGCGTTTACGAGTCGAAAGGGATTTAAGTCTTCAAAGACATGTATAGTTTGCACTTCACTTTGACTAGATGGAGTCGATTTTATCGAGAAAAAATTTGACCAGCTTGCCCAAGTTTATTGCCCGTGCGGAAACCGAAATGCTTATTGGTAAAGTGGAAGACAGAATTAAAGGTCCATTTCTCCAATCAGCCAAGCGGTAAAAGGGTGATGTCAATCTCCAGGGTTTCCCACTCAACCCGCCGCTATTACACAGTTTCCAATAAAACTGTTATTAGATTGTAAGAAACTGACCTAAAGAGTTTGACAATTGGCAACATCGTAAAATAGTTTAGAAGTTTCATTTCAGAGTAATAGCGTTAAATGACTACAATGGTTGCTTCTTTGTACAAATGCTCTTTGTATAAAAAGTTGGGGACTTAATGCGTTAAAATTATTATTGGTCAGTGAGATCTTGTAGCCGAGTATTAATAAGTTTGAAAAAGCTGAATACGACGGAGCTTAACGCGCCCCATAAAGATTCTGGTGAAAAGGGTCGCCTTCCCTTGTATGTATGTATGTAGTTCTTTATTATTAGTTCCGCAGAACTAGTATACTTACATGTTTTATAATCCAATACGGACAGTTTTTAAGTAGGCTACAAACTAAAAGACAATTATAGCAACCTTAAATCTAACAAAATTACTAAAATTATTATTATTTAAAATGTAGACTTAAATATTTTTTTTAACTCCCTCCCCAATGCCCGCAGACGACATCTTTTATCACCACTTAGTTACCGAATGGACACTCCTTTTTCACAAACTCACTCAACTGCTTTATAGGAAGTTAATGAGGACGTTCGCCATTCGTGAGGAATCTTTCCCTGTTGGATACAGATATTAAACAAGTTAGTTAAAAGTATGCAGTTGGTGTTGGCCGTGGATTTGATATGTTCGTTGGTAATGTGGTCGTGGCTCGCGGCTTTTTTATTTTTCAAAGAGTTGATTGCGCGTTTTACTTCTTGTTTGGTTATGGGGCAAAATTCGGTAGGGCTGACATAGTAATTTAGGCTATTTACTAATTGTAAAGAATCCGATGAGGATAGGGATGACTGGTTTAAAAGGTTGGTAAAATAGGGTGTCCATACTCTGATGGCTATTGGAGGTGCGATTGGTGGAGTCTCGTCTTTGTTAAGGAAGGTGTATGGATATATTTCTGCGGCTTCAATAGTCTTAAGCTCTTCATTGATATGAAATTCCAATCGTTTATCGTGGAGGAGCTCATTGTATTCCTTCCTTAGGGCTACATACAATACTCGTTTAATATCGTCTTTTTTCCCGATTCTATTAAAATCATGGAGGGCTCTTAGTACTTTTCTCCTATGCAGGTAACACTCACTATCGAACCATGGTTTAGCTTAACGGGTTGATACTCTTTTAGGGAGTGCCGAGGTTTAAATAGAATGTGTAAACAGGTCAAATAGAGCGTCAACATTTTCGCTGGCAAGGTATCAAAAGCGTTGGAATTACTATAGACAAAGTTCGCAAATTTGATCGGGTCAATGACATTTTTTATAGTGCTTTTAGTTACGCGAGGAAGAGATCTATGAGAAGAATCGAGCTTGACTGTAAACTCGCAGGAGACGGGTAAGTGCTTACGGAGTGAAGTAGAATTTGACATGGAAAAAATATTGCAATGAGATAATGATATCCCGCAAGGTGTATGAAATACGAGATCAATCGTGCTAGAGCCATTATGCAAAAAGGTATGTATGGATGGGTCATTACACAACTTTAAACCTATAGACGTTCAAGAGATTCAATAGAAGAGACCCCTTGGGAGTGATTTTATCTATTCTACAGTTGAAGTCTCCTAGGACAACCACGTTACCCTAGTAGCACACGGAAGTTTAGTTTATCCATGGCCCATGACCGTCGCGCCATGCCATGGCAAAATTGCATGGGCCATACATGAACCATGCACGATCATGGCTAGTTGGGCATGGTTATTGCTAGGCCCATTGACGAGTTGCCATGGAATGGATTTTGGTATAAGGTTGACACATGGCCCATGCACGATGCACCACACGGCAGGGACAGTGGCCATGGCAACCACCTGGCACATAAACGAAGCGCCACAGCCCGGCTAATAGAGCATGGCAATCACTTGGCGCTTACACGACGCGCCACAGTCTAGTTAGTGGTGCATGGCAACCATCTGGCACATACACGACGCGCCTGAGTCTGGTTAGTGGTGCATGACAATAACATGGCACTTACACGACGCGCCTCAGTCTAGTTAGTGGTGCATGGCAACCATCTGGCACATACACGACGCGCCTGAGTCTGGTTAGTGATGCATGGCAACCATCTGGCGCATACACGACGCGCCTGAGTCTGGTTAGTGGTGCATGGCAATCGCATGGCACTTAGATAATGTGCCACAGCCTGGCTAGGAATGCATGGTAATTACATGGCACATATACGACGCGCCACAGCCTGGCCATTTTGTGAATGGCAGCCACATGGAACATACACTATGCGCCACAGCCTGGCCAGTAGTGCATGGCAATCACTTGGCACATACACGACGTGCCACAGACTGGCCACTGGTCAGTAGTGTATGGCAATTGCAGTGGCACATACCAAACGCTCACAGCTTAATCGATCGAAAGTGGCGCTATCTCTACCGCATTAGAGAAAATATTCATTAAATAATTACAAACATGTATTTATTGCCTCCATTAATTATTATTATTAGCTAAGCTTGTATACACACGGTGCGTAATTTTTGGGTTAATATTTTTCTGTTACAATATAAAGCATAGAATTCATACTACAATCTCTGTAAGTATCTAACCAAGTTAGCACTACGTGCACCTTCTACACTTGATTTTGTTGGTCTTGATACTTAGAAAATTTTTCAGTACTCTGGTCCAGGCTCTGGTCTCTCTTCCCTGAGAAGAATCAATAAGAGTCTTTTTTTACCTCAGTACATAATTTGCTCCATGCATGACAAGGGTGTCAGGGGTATTATCGTACATTTACGCCACGCATGGCAAGCTCCATGGGCAGTACCACGCTAACCATGCAAGTGCCATGTTTAAAAGTCATCCAAGAAAATTGATTGTACTCGCGGCCAAAACGTTGCATGGCCCCTCGAGGGCGAATGTTGGGCATGGCCCATGCGCGATCAACGTGCATGGCCGTGCGCGATTACCAAGCATTTTAATGAAAAGTAGGCATGGGTATTTTACGCTTGCCATGCATGTGCCATGTTTAAAAGTCGTCCATGGGTTTTGGTTGTACTTGCGGCCAAAACGTTGCATGGCCCATCCACGAGTGTTGGGCATGGCCCAAGCGCGATCAACGTACATGGGTCTTGCGCGCTAAACGTGCATGGGTCTTGCGCGCTAAACGTGCAAGGGCGTTGCGCGATTAGGACGCATGGTGCAGAAAAGTAGGCATGGGTAATTTAAGCTAACCATGCATGTGCCATGTTTAAAAGTCGTCCATGGATTTTGGTTGTACTCGCGGCCAAAACGTTGCATGGCCCATCTACGAGTGTTGCGCGGGCATGGCCCATGCGCGGACGTTAAAGGGGTATTTAACCGCTAAACTCAAAAAAATATATTTCATTCAGGCTAACTAGTAATGAATTTAGCAATCAACAGAAAAATTATCGAGGCCACCATAACCTCCCAAAAAATTGTCAAACATGACATTTTTCGAGCTAGGTCCCATCGGCAAAAATCTCCCATAAGAAATAACACGGGGACGATCTTTATGCCCCGTGACCTTGGAGGATTTTGATCAAAAAAATATTGGCCATTATTGACGTACTCGACAGCCTTTTCTGTAAATTCTCTATACTTTGTTTTGTAATTTGGGCAAGTAGTTCGGTCAAAATATGCTGATTACCAAGATGGGGTGTGATTTTGGAATGCAAATTTTTGCGTGTTTGAGGGTATATTTGGGCACAGTTTCAAAACACGAAGTTATAAAGGGGCATTTGAGATTGGAACTATGCTCTAGTATCTATGTGGACCAAAAAAGAAGCAGGTTAAAGCCGATTTAAGAAATTTTCCAAAACACCAATTTTCACCAATTTCTGGATCAAAAAAATTTAAAAAAATCGTGTGAAATCACAGTTACAAGATATAATTTTTTAAACGGTCATTTAAGTGAAGTATTGTGCTATAGATCACGTGGTAAAAAATAATTTTTGTTTTTTTTTAGCCCCTTTAAGATAATCGTCCATGGCCCATGCATGGCAATTGACGGTGTGCTACTAGGGTACTTTTATGTGTCACGGCCTCTAGGGCTTCACACATGCGGTCTATTATTTCTAATCTTGAAAATAAGGGTTAAAATAAACACAAACCACAGAGATTATTGAGCAATTGACAACTATAAAACAATCATCATGGGGCATGTGCTCTGGAGCGATGTATAATGATATGCCTCCACTAGGTCTCCCTGGACCGTTATTGTGAGATGCCGGAGCGTGCACAAATTGAAAAGTTGGTAAGTTGATAACCGCTTCGTCACAGACAAATGTTTCGGTGAAGGCGACAAAATCGAAATCACATTAGAACTTATTGGGTGCAGATTGAATTAAGGCTGCACAGGAGTAGCTATAATATCGGCGCGATGCAGTGTCCCCGCATTTCAGTTGGAACTCGGCCCACAATTGTCATATCGGCATAATTTTTTTTTTTACTCTTTTCACGATAAAATTTACTAGGACTTGTGTGATGTCGATTTTCGAAATTGTATATAAAATGGGCTTATAAAAAATTGCGAACTTAGACAATAGTTTGAACATTTACCTTCACTTTAGAGCTTTATAGAAAAAAATTACAAAACTTTTTATGGAAAATGTACATCACACAGGTCCTAATTTCAACATTTATCTTCAAAATAAAAAAAAAATACCAAAATCGTGTGAGTAGTTACCGCTAAACTACTGAACTACGAATGCATGTTTTGCCGCTATTTTAGGCCTTTTCAGCCCCAGCAAGTGGCGCGCTCTGGCGATACGACTTTTTGAGTGACAAAATGGTTATTAATGTTCGAAATAACAATTTCACTGGCCACAGAGTAAAACTGTTCAGCTAATGCAGAACACCACTCAATGCATAATACATGTTTACTGTTTGCTATGAACACGGCAACAGTAAGACATTATGTTATTTGTGTAAGCTGTTAAGCTTGAATCAACCATTTTATTTTTCACGCTGAGCCCAATAAGAAACGTACACAGCATAATCATAATCGTGCATACGATATAAATTCGATGGAAAATGCTAAATTATAGTATGATCTGCAACGGTCATCAGTTCATATTAGGATTACGCCTTGCACATTATGTGAAAACATATTTACTTTATAGCATGTAACGGAACGCAATCTTTGTTAGCCTTGTATATGATACGTGTCAAATTATAACAGACAAAGAATTAAATTTAAAAATTACTCGTTTTGGAGTCGAACCCGGATCATTCGGTTCTATCCGCGCGTTTTCTTTTTGCGCGAGCTGGAGTATCCACGTCACAAAGTACTCGGACTCAATTGCGCAAGGCCATTTAAAAATGGAAAGTAAAATAGTGTTCCAGTTTGGAGTCGTTCTGTGTTTAATTTACACGACTTTCAATACAAAACATCTTAAATATATTGCATTAAAATTGTCTCCACTGGGAATAGAACCCCGGCCGGTCTCCCGCTGTCCGGGCGGTCGGGGCGGATGCTCTTACCAAATGAGCATTGGAGACGGCGTCATGAATTCGGTCTATTTGGTAGTTATATTTTATTATTGGGGTGTGATAGTAAGTGTCGATATAATCAAATACAAATGGTGAACATTGTGGGCACTACACCCAAAAAAATCAGCACGTTAAAGGTATATTCACGTGAGAAAATCTAAAGCCGATCATTGTACAAACTGTATTCGAATGGGCATATCCTCATTACACATGAAAGATATCAATCTAGGTTTTGTTTGTGCCTTTCAAGAACGACGTGGTAACGCAATAAATTAGTCCACAGCTGTCCCCACTGTGGTGTCCGGGTTATCACAGAAGAAGAAGAATTAGCTCATGCTACTGCTAAATAGTAAATATGTTTATTAGAAAACCCACATGGTTACCGAACGTTTCCTTTTAGATTAGCACAGGAAGTCGCTACAGGAAGTGCCCCGTAGTAGACATGTACACCGCCACCTAAATGTGGACGCAGTTCATACAAGCTAAGCTCTGGGCTACCAGAGCGGGAGTTTAAATAGAGAACATGACACTCTTCACCCTCTTGAATTGAGAATATACTAAATTGAAGTTTAAATGAATCCAATGTCAATCAAAGCTAATTCATAAAATTGAATACGAAGTTAAATAAGATAAACTACAGAATTGTAAGATAATTCACACAATTACTACAGAATACTAAGATAATTCACACAATATAAATGGAAACTAATAACTATCTATACCTAGTAGCATTAACGCTTAACATAATCGTTCAGGTAAGCTGGAGGCTTGCGAGTCCTAGCGGAAACTCGTAAGGGATTCTGTACAACCTCACGATTGGCCGGTGGTGTCTCTTGATCCACTGCGCCAGGCTCTGCAACTGGCTCTGCAACCTCGGGCTCGGACTCCGGCTGCGCTTCAACATGAGGTGCTGGTGCCGGTGGTATTACCTCTACTGCAGCTGCTGTAGCCTCGTTACCGATAGTTGGGTAACGCCGCTGAAGTTGCTCGATGTGGCGGACTTCCGTCGATCCACTGCTGGTGGTTACCCTGTAGTTTCGAGAACCCGCCACTGACTCAATAACTCCGGGTAGCCAGCGTTCTCCTGATACGCAATAGCTACGGTAGTACACCGCATCTCCCACTTCGAAAGCCCTTCCGGTCACCATCTCGGTCGTAGGCCGACAAGGAACTGCAACCGAATCTGGATGTAACTTGTCCAGTAGAGTTCTGATCCTCCGACCCATCAGCATTTTCGGAAGGCGCCTTACCCGTCACGGTGCTGGGGGTAGCTCGAAGCATGAGCAGAATGTTGCACAGTTCATGCTTCCACTGTGCAGGCTTTATCTTCCGCAAGAGAGATTTAACCGTCTGCACGGTCCGTTCCGCCTGCCCATTAGAGGCTGGATGGTACGGCGCTGAGAAAACCTGCTTCACTCCGTTAGATGTGCAGAAGTGCCCAAATTGTTCAGAGCGGAAGCATGGTCCATTATCACTCACCAGCTCGTCGGGGATCCCATGAGTAGAGAACCATACCCGCAGCTGGTTGATTGTAGTCGCGGCAGACATTGACCCGTTCGTCTCGGCGACCTCGACCCATTTCGACGAAGCGTCGACTAAGATCAGGAATGTGTGCTCGCAGAAGGGGCCAGCAAAATCCACGTGCAAACGTGACCAAACACGTACCGGTGGGGACCAGGGAATGACAGGAGCCTTGGAGGGGTCTGGCCTAGCTTCAGCGCAGGCTGGGCAAGAATTCACCAAATTCTCTATGTCCCCATTCATGGAAGGCCACCAGACGTAGCTTCTCGCCAGCGACTTGGTCTTCACAATTCCCTGATGTACCCGGTGAAGGAGTTGCAGTACACATCCGGTCGTAGACAAGCTGGAACAACAACACGATCACCAAACAGGATGCAGCCATTACGTATCGATAGTCGGTTGCGCCCAGCATCCAGATACCGCTGGACTTCTGGATCCGCGTTGTAGGTGCGTCCGTGAAGCAATGCATTATGCACTAGGCTCAGTGCAGGATCCTCCTTTGTAGCGCGTTGAATACTATCAGAACTCTACTGGACAAGTTACATCCAGATTCGGTTGCAGTTCCTTGTCGGCCTACGACCGAGATGGTGACCGGAAGGGCTTTCAAAGTGGGAGATGCGGTGTACTACCGTAGCTATCGCGTATCAGGAGAACGCTGGCTACCCGGAGTTATTGAGTCACTGGCGGGTCCTACGTAGTGCGCCAGCACCTTCCCGGAAGTCATGACATCTTGCACATATTTCATGCAATCCTCATGCTCCTGATCCCACTTCCATTTAGAGTCGTTGTGCAGGAGTTTATAGAGGGGATTGAATCTTGTCGACTTGTTTTCGAAGAACCTATCATAGCAGTTGATGAAGCCAAGGAAGGTTTTTAGCTCATCCTTGTTTGCTGGAGAAGGGGGGGCTAACAGCTCTCGCACCTTAGAATCAGTAGGTTTAATTCCTTCGCCAGATATGAAGTATCCTACATACTCCAGAGACTTAACATTGAAGACACACTTGTCCAGCAGTAGCCGCAAACTTGCTCTCGCGAATCGTTCCAGAACTTGTTGAACTCGGCGCCACAGCTCCTGTTCATTAGGTGCCGTAACTAAACATCATCCAGGTACACTACTACCCCTGGGATGCCAAAAAGTAGTGTCTCGGAGATTCGCTGAAAAATGGCTGGAGCCGAAGACAGGCCGGGGCTGAGTTGCCTCATGCGGAATAACCCTCGGTGAGTGTTAAGGGTTAGGATACTGGAGGTGTCTTCATCTACAAGGATTTGTAGAAACGCCTGAGACAAATCAAATTTGGCAAAAACTTTACCACCACTCAACTTGCTCAACAGCTCATCAATTGTAGGTAGTGGGTAAACCTCACGCTGACAGGCAGGATTGACTGTTTCACTAAAATCGCCGCATATCCGGATTGACCCATCCTTCTTTTCAACGTTTACGGTAGGCGTAGCCCACTCCGAGTGTGTAACCGGTTCCAGTATGCCGGCTGCGACCATGCTGTCGAGTTCCTTACTCACTCGATCCTGAAGAGCAAAAGGTACAGCTCTTGCTTTGCGGAACACTGGCGTTGCTTTGGGTTTCAGGTGTATTCGTGCGGGCGGACCGGAGTATCCTCCCAAGCCTGGAGCAAACACCTGACTGTAAGTTTTCAAGTTTTCAGGAAGGCCTGCAACAGAAGCTGAAACAACGTGTACTCCATTGACGCTAATCCCCAAAGCGGAAAACCATGTCCGTCCCAATAGCGCTGGACCGGGCTGTTCCATAACCGCAATGGGTAGTTTGGCCTGGTACCCGTTTAGTTGAATACAGGCTGTAAACATCCCTTTAACCTTGAGGTCCTCTTGCGACCACGTTTTCAAAAGCAATTCAGGAGTCGTGAGATTCTCGGTAACGAAATGACGCTGGTATATGTCATACCCTATTATAGTGTGCCCTGCCCCAGTATCTACTTCCATGGGGAGCAAGACATCCCCAACTAGCACTTCAACCATGAGGGCTGGTGGGGCTCTAGGTGATGGGGTGTGGCATAGAAAAAGCCCTGCCGAGTTGTACGGCAGATCCTCTTGTTGATCTTGGCTCTCCGCCACCTGCATGGTGCGCGTAGACTTGCGCTGCTGTTTTCCCCCATTCCCTTTGTGATAAGAACTAGCTTTTGGAGGAGCTCCATGCGCAGATGGAGTTGCATTACCTTGCTTTCCACCATTAGCCGCTTTTTTTTCCGGCATACTCGAGCGATATGCCCCACACCCTTGCAGAAGTGGCAAGTGTAGGAACGGAACGAGCAGGTGTCGTAACTGTGCATGTCGCCGCATGCATGACATGCACCACGTACCTGAGGTGTATGAGTAGACTCCGTACGACCGCTGCCGATGTAGCGTGCAGACGACTTGAGAACCGACTGCGAAGATGCCGACTGCGTAGATTGCTGCAGAGCTGCGACATCCCCTTTCGCCGCCTCCGATGCGATGGCCTGGGCATAAACAGTAGCGAAGGTGACTGAACCTGTAGTATCCGAAAAGATTTTCTCCTGCAGCCTAGTATTTTTCATCCCTAGAATGATCCGCTGGAGGAGTTCTTCCTCAATGTCCGGAGAGTTGCAGCTCTGCGCCAGCAAGCGCAGGTTTGCTACATAATCTTTGAATGGTTCGTTCGGCAACTGGTTGCGCGTTTCGAACACCTTTCGACACAACCACACATTTTGCTTTGGGTTGAAATGCGTATTTAGTAACCCCACAGCCTCGTCGTAGGTGATCTCTGCTGAGGACTTAGGCTTACACAGCTTCCTAATCTGCCTATAAACGAGAGATCCAGTGTTACAGAATAGAATCGCCTTCCGCTTACTTCCCACGATGCCATTTGCCTCGAAGAAAAAAACAAGTTGTTCAGAAAATATCTCCCACTCTTCCGCGGTTTCCGAAACCAACTGTGGTACAGAGCCAATTATGCCAACCAGCACTGGCCCTTGCTCTGGGTCAGGCATGCCTTAGACTAGGCGTAGGTAGCTAGGCCCTAGCAGAATTGAAGAGAAAAGCTAGGCCTAGGTAGTAAGCCTTCGATACAGCGTCAGAGCAGACGCACAGGCTAGGCCCTAGCAGACTTAAGCAGACTTGTTAACGTCGTAGAGCAGACGCTTAGGCTAGGCCTAGGTAGCAGACTTGTTAGCGTCGTAGAGCAGACGCTTAGGCCTACCCTAGGCCTGGGCTAGACCCTTGTGGGGCCTACAACCCTGAACATAAAACAGTCCTACCTCCATATTTTTCAGTAGATTTTCAGTAGCAGGCTCGAAAAAACATCCTCGTCGCCATTTGTGGTGTCCGGGTTATCACAGAAGAAGAAGAATTAGCTCATGCTACTGCTAAATAGTAAATATGTTTATTAGAAAACCCACATGGTTACCGAACGTTTCCTTTTAGGTTAGCACAGGAAGTCGCTACAGGAAGTGCCCCGTAGCAGACGTGTACACCGCCACCTAAATGTGGACGCAGTTCATACAAGCTAAGCTCTGGGCTACCAGAGCGGGAGTTTAAATAGAGAACATGACACCCACCCCAGCAGCAAGCATTGCTCTTGCAAAAGTAAGATATTATTCTCAAGGCCATGCATCGTGTGTAAAGCTGGGCTCCGACAACGTATGCGTGACAAGTCTTTACTTTTTTTACGTGTTATCCAATCACGCATCACTGTTATTTGTGATTATTGTTTATTGTGCCATGTAAGTACCTCACTAACATACGGATGACATAAATAGCGGATCGACGACACATTCTGTAGATTTGCCACGTCATCGTCATTAGAAAATTTATTAAGATTACTTTATCAACTTCAAATGATAATTTTGTCTTTCAAACTTGCTCTATCTTAGCTATTATCTTTGCTTTGACATGTTTTTGATAATTATATATTTGGGTGTTGAATGACCTGAGTTACCTGATGGCGGAAAAGGTTCATATAATTTCCGAAGCAAAGTTTTTAAACGGTTACTAGTTACTACGATGAAATCTTCTGACTATAAAACGAGAATCATTAGCGTGCAGTAAAGAAAGTAGTACAATAAAGAGATATATACCGATCTGGAACAAACAGACAGACATGTAAAAATATGGAAACAAATCGGTTACACAGGTGTTTATAATTATAATAATAATATATTATATCTGCGTAATGCTGTCTTCCCGCAGTTCAGCTGGAACTAACTTAGTCCACAATTGTCATATCTGCATAAAATTAGGAAAAATCTATTAACAATAAAATTTACTTATTTAAACTTTATAAAAACATGATACCTACTAAGGAAAATTTTGGAAAAAAAACATTTGCTTTCGAATACTAAAAAAAATATCACACGTTTTAAAATTAAATACGCAAATTTCACAAGTATTTAAAATGGTCGTGACTTGTGTGCGTGGTTGGGTATTGGAACATTAATTATTGTAGCTTGTTAGATTAATATTTTGTCAGCTTGCATTTCATCCATAGTATCTTGATGTAGGCCTACCATATTTTGTATTGACTATGAAAATTGCAACTAGTGCTAATGAATAAAAAACACTAGTGGTGTATCCAGGAATGTCCAATGGGGGGGGGGGGGGGGGGGGTTTTCAATATGCCAAACAGGGACGGGATCTGGTGCGAAGCCCCAGCCGCCGGAGGCCTTTTCGAATTTTTTCTCGTATTTGGCATTTTCAACGCCTCTAAACACGTTGTAGAGTCAGTACATACCTCAAGTGCTATGCGAATAATAAAATTTCTTATTGTGCGAAGTCTGACTATGTAAGTAATTGTAATTACCTATGTTAATATCATAGTTAGGTTGCTCCCTCCTTATATTTTTCTTCAATCGATCACACTCGTTTTGTTTTTTTTTTTGGGGCCATGGGGGGGGGGCCTCAACCCCATAACCCCCCCTCGCCCCCTTGGATACGCCACTGAAAAACACTACTACTATACTACCTACTACAAAAACAAAACAAAGTTTCAAAATCATGTGTTATGAGTTATGCCCTAACGGTTGACGCGCCCTTTCTCCAAATAAATAAAACAATCTGTTGCAACTTAAAACTGAGCAATCCCATTATTTATTCAGGTGATAATACACAATAGTTCGATATTATAAACCGTATTATACATTTTTAGTGCAAGGGCCACTGAATCTCTAGCTGATTTGGGGAAGGGGAGGTAAAATGATCACTTAGGATTGATTTGTTACATGTGTATCAGTCAAAAAAAGTATACATTTACTTGATATCTAATTTGATTTTTAATGAATGCTTGGGCTCAAATTTTGGTGTCTTGAGTGGGGTGGTCTGTTTTACATGGCCACACATTCATCTGTTTGAGTACCAAAAGAATTTCTGTGAGAAAATATCGGTAAAAAGGGATGATAGTAAGCATATCGACAATCCGTCATCAATTGGCCAGCGATTTTGGCCGAACGGGTTGAACTTCAACACAAAATAATACTTACACTTCTGAAACTAAAATGTTTTGCTTTGACCTTGATTTACTTTTCACTAACACATCGCCCCCCCCACACACACACAATCGCATGCAATGTCTGGTCTTTGTCGGCGAAAGTGAACAGCACACACTGGACGTAAGCGAGAAAACGCGTGTGACACACTCACTCACACATAGGGTCCACTCGCTTTCTGTCACATTGGGTTGGTTGGGTAAGAGTGAGACATTATCTCTCTCTATCATAAACCCTGCATTTCAGAGTCTCAAAACTCAAGATAAACATTAGAGAATCGTTCTCGATAAACTAAAAGAGAGCGGTGAGCATCCATCAACGCGACATATAATACAGTGCAATTAGCTCATTTTAGGCCTTAACCCACGCATTCAAAAAAACAAGCAGGGACCATTTGGAATTTGTTCAGGTAGGTCTCCTGAACATCCCCAACAGAATCCCAAAAATTCCGGTTGCGGGTTATCCGCCATTTTGAAAATCAATTTTCAGATTTTTTTGTTTTGTCGAAGAATGGAAAATTAGCGATATTGAGTGAAGTATTGGACCGAAATAGCTCAAAATTCTTTTAAATTGTTTGATAAGAATCGGTTATTGATCATTATTCGTTTGCGCGCCCCTGTTTTTGATTAACTGGCGACTTGATTGACTTGATTCAAATTATTACTCTCTTTTTTAAAAATTATCTAAATTGTTTTTACATATTTATTAAAATAAAGTAGAAACTAACGATCCGATGAAAATTTGTTTCAAATAAAAGTTTGTAGAGCATGAAAAAAACACATCCATTTCATATTCTAGACTGTCTTCGTAGACAACAATGGCCGAACGCTACATGACAAGCAATACAATTGTGCGGTGAGCAGTGTCAGATGATTGCTCGATGCTCTATCACTAGCGCAGTCCCGGGCCATAAGTCTCGTATGAATTTCGACCTATATAGATTTTCTCTTCTGATCCTGTTAGGGTATACCTTAAGGATAAAAATTCTTGGGTAAACCTCTCCTTAGTTTGTTTTACGACGCCATCTTCTTTTGGGCATACGAGAAGTACACGCACTTGGTTTTCATACATTTTACATACATTTGACAACATGTGTAATAAATCTGACTTTATATTTGGATTCTCCAACAAATTTCTAATTAAATGATATGAATTTGCCAATTTGGTCATCCTGGGAACATTGTCGGATTATTATAGGGAAATACATATTATTATTAGTCCTGCTTAAAGGTGTTCTATTATCGTCCAATTGTGTTGTGTGTCGAATATGCTATAATATTAATAGCTTCTAACTTTTATGTAATATCACGTGCTTTTCACAATGTATGCACGTGTTAAACAAGACTTTGGTACCATGGCTAGTCACGAGCATTATAGTCATCGTCACGGGATAGTTAGTGCTTCCAACTGAGTGACTGAGTGGAAATGTTACGCAGAAATACTAGGAGTGGGGGGACAGGACAGAGGCTTCCTTCTGGCTAGGACACTTTTCAACAGGCAGAACAACTTGGGTCTGGCCTAGCATAGGTTGCCTTGCTCTCTTACTAGGTATGAACAAATTTAGCATTGTATAGAATCATTTCTCATTAGTTGCATTGCAGTCTTAATATAATGAACTTTATGAACAAGTAAAATCAATCAATATAACTTCACTTAATAAATAACTAGTATGTCCAGTCAGCTCAATCTCTAGTTTGGCTAGAGAGAGAGAGAGAGACTTTGTCGTCTAGGTAATCTGTACTACTGTGCTAGGGTTTGACCATAGCATGG
>JAMZAV010007531.1:0-32785 GCA_024449915.1 Sweltsa coloradensis
GGCGTTTTAACCATGGGCGCTTTTTCTTGTATCGGTTTAAAAACCCTTCCCCCCCTAAAAATAGTTGCCCGGGCTAGTTAAAAAAGGGCTTGGCCCCGGTTAATGGGTTTATTTGTTTTTTTCTAAAGGAATACAAGGGCCTAAAGTGTACTTTCATAGGGATAAGATATTACGCCTTACTTATACTCACTCCAACGTGTAATTTTATTCAATTCTCGTGGTTCTTCTGATCAATTTCCGCAAAACAACAACAGGGCTCCCGCCAGACTAGCTTGAATGAGCCATATTTGATCATTTTGATCACAGATCACAGCCTTCTGGTGCACAAAGGGCGGGATTTTACTGAAGATTTCGAAACTGGTATTCTTCCTCCTGGTAGTGAGCCATGTGATCATTCCTTTTTCTCCCCCTATACCTAAGGCTGGATCTAGACAGTGATGTTGACAGTTGTAGACAGTTTGTCCTCCTTGTAAATCAGTTTTTTTGGATGAGCAAAGGGCAAGACTTCAATTTCACCGACCCCCCAAAAAATTTGGCACTTCTTGGGCTAGGGGGTCCAACTTTTATACACCTTTGTTAACACGGCTATATTGCCTTGTTACTACTTATGTTAAAGGTGTACTTTCGTTAGGTTAGCCGAACTTTCCGCTGGCTACAGTGCGCCGCACTAATTCTAGGATATATCGATAAGAGCGCACCCGAAATCCTTTCCGTTACAGTGTATATAAAAGTTGGACCCCCTAGCCGAAGAAGTACCAAAAATTTAGCTCGGGTTTTTTTTTTTTTTTTTCCCCCCCGTCTGTTTGTTCGCTCTCTACCGGGCAAACGGCATATGCGATCTTGATGAAAATTTGACACGACCTTCGTTTTCTCTGAACTTAGACTTGCCACGTTTTTTGGGTACAATCGAAGAAATATTTCTCATGAATATCGTACTTTTACGATTTTTTTCGATTTTTAGTGCGATATTTTCGTGCCATTTGGGCCAATTCTGCATTCATTCTGACCAAACGGGGGGGCTACAACGTTCATATTTCACATGGACATTAAGGTAATGGTGATGTATTGCTTTCTGAAAAGAAAAAGTTGAAAAAGTTAGCAAAAATCGAGAGAAATAAAGCGTTTAATATACATTTTTTGACTTTTTGTGCGATATTTTTGTGCCATTTGGGTCAATTCTGACCAAACGGGTGGGGCTACAACGTTCATATTATTCATGGGCATTAAGGTTATGGTGATGTAGTACCTTTTGAAAGAAAATGTTGAAAAGTTAGCCAGAATCCATAGAAATATAGCTTTTAATGTAAGATTTTTACGTTAAATAATAACAAATTAACAAGAAACAATAGAAACTTGACAACAATCACCTACAATGCGTCGGCAGAAAAACAAAACACTTGCAAAAGTAAAGATATCCCACGCAAACTAAAAACTTTAAAAAAAAGCTCATCCATCAACGCGGCGGGACTTTAGCGTTTTCCTAATTATAACTGAATAGGATAGACGTTGAATAAATAAATAAAAAATAAAAATAAATGGTCTTTCCCCCCTAGTCTATCGTAGACTAGAGTGGCGCATTATGGCCATAGTTGACGCCCCTAATAACAAATAAAGGTAAAAGTAAATGGTTACTCAGCGATGTTTTTAACCATTTTTTTCGTTGAAAAAACACTTAACGCAGTAATTGTTAATGATTTTAAAACAGGTGCACACTAGTTTTCACGAAATAAAACACAAAACGAGTAACCATTTACTTTTACCTTTATTTGTTATAAGGGGCGTCAACTATATGGCCATAATGCGCCACTCTAGTCTACGATAGACTAGGGAGGAAAGACCATTTATTTTTATTTTTTATTTATTTATTCAACGTCCATCCTATTCAGTTTATAACTAGGAAAACGCTAAAGTCCCGCCGCGTTGATGGATGAGCTTTTTTTAAAGTTTTTAGTTTGCGTGGGATATCTTTACTTTTGCAAGTGCTTTGTTTTTCTGCCGACGCATTGTAGGTGATTGTTGTCAAGTTTCTATTGTTTCTTGTTAATTTGTTATTATTTAACGTAAAAATCTTACATTAAAAGCTATATTTCTATAATTGTTAATGATTTTTAAACAGGTGCACACTAGTTTTTACGAAATAAAACACAAAACAACAGACTCTAGCACGAAACAAACAACCACAATCACCTTCGCACTCTGATCTTAGAGTAGAATGCAAAACCGTGCAACAAACTACCTGGATTCCAAAATGAAATACCTAGGCTACGCAGCACAACTAAATGGGGGGCCTTGCCCCCAACCCCCACCGGGGCTTTGACCCTGGACCCCAACAACAGAACACACCACCACAACCAAAGCATTCCGCTATAGCCGAGTGATTCTTCACAATTACTCAAAACTACGTGTAAAGATTGCAAGGTTTACTCAATCTCCAAGCGGAATGTTGGGGATCCTTGAGCATGTTAGATTTGATACACCTTGGACACGGCCTGACAAACATTATTCGATAAAAATGACTTCTTGAAGAACAATACCATTGTCGTTTGAATCCTACACATTTACAGCATTTTTAAAATTTAGTATATCGTGTTGGTTTAAATCGCAACAGATGGTGCTGATTTTGTTAACAGTTAAACAACAACAATAGTTGTTAAATTAGACTCGTACCGGATATCTGTTGAAAATTTCAGCGTAATAGGTTCAGCGATTCGGCTGATTTTCGGCGTTCACAGCCACTCACAAACACAGGGACAGAATAAGCGCCTTTTGAGTTGAATTGTAGACTTCAGTCGCTGCGCTCCATCGTTATATAATCCTGGGGTTAAATAGTCATGGGCAAGGGAACCTCAGAAAGTAAATTTACTTTGTCAAAAAAGGAACTAGCGGTCACGTTCCAATTCTTCAATTAGTTTCCCGTTATCGTTACAGACCGGACAATTTTAAATCATAGCCAATATTCTGTTACCGTTCCCGGGCTGCTGTAGTGTCGTTTAGGTCTAAAAGTTCTTCAAAATAAACTTATGGCGTTTTCCATTGGCCGCACTCAGGTGGCACTAGTGCGCACTGGATTGCCACTTGTCTTTTCATTTGTTCAGTTTTGTGATGTTATTCAAGAGGAAGTTGACAACAATGACATCTCTGCACTTGCCGAGTGCATGCCAATGGAAAACGCCATTAGTTACCCTAAGTAGGTAGGCTATGTCTCTTGAAAAATGAACCATCTCTAGAAATTAACTACGTTTCCAAAGTTTCTTTTTTGGGGGGGGGGGGGGGGAAATAGCCCAAGACAGCTAAAAATGAAATCGTTCTAGAGAATTAAAGCATTCCAAGAAATGCATTGGTCCCAGTGGCGTGCATAACTAAGGGATCGCGGTTGCAGGGGGCCCATTACTCTAGGGGGTACAAAAATAATTTGTTAACCACTTAAATTCTACCACAAATATGAAAATATTACATAAGTAAACAATTTGGAAACTGACTAAATATCAAAAATATAACTTTATTTGTTCTTTTTTGACAATAGTATTTGCGAATAATTAAATGACGTAGGTAAAGAAGTTTGGGTCTGCATAAGTGTTAAGAAAAATATGCGAGAGAGTTTAGTAAATATCTTGCGGGGGGCCCTGGGTCTGTATGTTACACCACTGGTTACTCCTCAAGACAGGTACCTAGCAAAAAAGTGTTGGTCCCAGATGGTCCAGAATCCAAAAATGAAAATAAATTATGTTTTATATTACCAGAGTCGATAAAGAAGTTTCAACAAGGACACTTCATTATCGACTCTGATATTATTTAATATCAATTTGTGGTAAACATGCCAATGAAGAATTCTTTTCTTTAACGTTTATCATGTGACCCAAATTAGTTGCATACCGTAATGTAATACAGCCTTGTAGGTATTGTGTAAAACATTTGGCTGAATAAAAAAACTTGGTATAATTGATAAATCTCCTGTCAATCACATTTTCAATGTTTATCATATATGTCAGAAAATACAGTTATTTGGATGTTTTTGGCCAGTTTGACAGATTCTTAGTGCTAGAAAATTGAATTTATATTTTGTAATGGAAAGTGCTTACTGCTTGGCCCTACCTACTTCATAATTCATTTTTACACAGTTATATAAAATAAAATAACAAATGGATGTAACTAAATTGACAGAGAAATTTGAAGCATGCCTGTCTCCTCTTAAATAGAAAAAGAGTAACATAGGTATTAACTATTATAAATAAGAAACAAGTAGAAAAGGTAGGCCTAATTTGGATTAATATTTTAACATGCACTTTAGGGGGGGGGGGGGTGACTTCCGAACGCGTCCGTAAGATTAAAACTTACACGTGCCCCCTGGATCACGCTAAACGTTGGGACTCGAAGATGCCAAAGCAAGTTAACAGAAGAGATAGGAGAGTGGAGAAAATGAGTCATCTCAGGGCAACGTCCCTTTTGTTGTATTGGAACGCAGGAGGTCTCTCCAAAGATAAATATTTAGAACTTAAGAAGATAATTAGTGACAAAAATGAAGACGCATTCACAGTGGTGGAAGCAGGATCAATCTCAGACAACGAAAAACTGGCCCAAAGCCATGATTAACGGCTACAAAATATATACTCTCCCTAGACAGAGACAAATCTCTTCAGGCATCATAGTTGGTGTGAAAGTAGGTCTGACATCTAAATTTAAAATTTTACACAAAATGGACGAAGAAGACAAGATAGAGGTGGTACAACTAGAACTGTGGAAAAATCACACTAAGACCAAAATACATCATTCTCTATAACCCACCAACAAACGAAACAAAATTTTTAGATCTAGTCACTGTTGACAGTACGTCAGTAATTGAGGAGATTTTTAATGCACCCAATAAAGCCTGGCATTACAATACAACAACAAAAGTTGGACACATAGTTGAAGAATACATAGACAGCAACCCGCTGATGCTACTGGAAGCAGCAGATCCATATACCTTCCTCTCATACAGAGGAGGCCTCTCCAGACCAGATTTAGCCTTATGCCACACAAACTTATTCAATCACATGAAACAAGACAACCTAGAGTCTCCTTCCGGTGCTGGACAACAAAATTTTTACTTATAACAAGACAGAAATGTAAACCTGAAGCTAGAGAAACGAAATCCACTTGGAATTTTAAGAAGGGTAACTGGAAGGAGTACAGAAGAATTCCCGAAGAACTATTCCTGGAATTTGAATCAAGGGAAAACATTGATTTAGACAACCAGAAAATTATAGATATCATGCAAACAGCTGCAGAAAAAACTGTACCTAGAGGAAAACAAACAAATTACAAACCGTTCTGGAATGAACAACTACAAACTCTGAAACAAAAGAGATCAAGCAAGGAAAACTGCAGAACAAACTCAAGACATGAAAGACATGTATCAACTAAGAAGAGTACAAGCCATGTTAAAAAGACAAATTTTGGACAGCAAGAGAATAGCATTACAAGAATATGTGGAGCAAATAGATTACAGAAAGGATGGTGTCAAAGCACATAGATACTTCTCCAGTCTATGTAACCAAGAAAAGAGGGAAGAACAACAGGAGCCAATAATATATAAAGAAGTCCAACTCACCGAAGATAAGGATAAAGCAGAGGCGTTCTGTCAGTATATGTCACAACAAACAAGACCATAAATAATAAACAATGTAAAAGTAGAGCAACCAAAATACATACATGATAACGAGGACCCTTTTAATGACCCATTTAATATCCATGAATTGGGACAAGCATTAAGTAAACTGAAAACAAGAAGTCACCAGGAGTTGACCTTATCTACCCTGAATTCTTGAAAACCCTAGGAAAGGAAGGGCAACTGGTATTACTGACACACTTCAATGCCATATGGGAGGGAAACATACCAGATATATGGCAAAAAGCAGAAGTTATCCCCATAGTGAAGAAAGGAAAAGACAGTAGTAAAGTAGAGAGCTATAGGCCTATATCTCTCACAAGTATGATGTCAAAGCTCATGGAACGCATGGTAAACCAAAGATTAAAAATCTACCTGGAGACAAATAACCTCATAACAGAACACCAGGCAGGCTTCAGGAAAGATAGAAGCACTCTCGACCAAGTGGCATACCTACAGCAGGAGGTGAAGGAAGGGTTCAATAACAACTAGCAACACTTGTGGTGTATGTTGATTTCCAAACTGCATTTGATGTTGTGAACAGAAAGATCTTACTTACAAAAATGTCGGATATGAACATCCCAAGCAACATATACAGATGGACTAAAAATTTCCTGAGCCAGAGGTATATGAGAGTGAGATATGGAAACAAAAGATCAAAATACAGAAAAACCAAGGCAGGAGTTCCCCAGGGAGCAGTCATGAGTCCTACCCTTTTCTTGATCTTCATAAATGACCTAGCTGACTATATTGAAGAGAGAAGTGAAGTCAAAGTAAAACTGTTTGCAGATGATGTGGTACTGTGGTACAGTGGTATAGATAAAGATAAGACTGAAATTGAAATGAATAAAACCCTTAAAGCTCTGGAAGAATGGACAGAAAAGAATGCAATGATAGTTAACGAAAAGAAGACCGTGTACGACTACCACACTACGGGACGAAGTGTACCAACATGTTTACTCAAGTACAGAACAAACCCGTTACAGAAAGAAAATAACCCAGTAAAACCTAGGTGTAACTATGGATCAAAAAATGACAATGACCAAGCATATTGAAAAAATGCAAGCAGAAGGAAGGAAGCGATCAAACCTGAGAAAAAGAGCGGCAGGTGTTACATGGCGGGGAATCACAGAACACATTATCTACCACATATAAAACCTATGTGAGACCACTGCTTGAATATGGTAATGCAATCATAACAAAAGCCCCTAAAAATGCACTACAATCTCTAAATAGGGTCCAAAATTCTGCACTCAGAATAGTTACTGGAGGTGTTAAAACCACACCTATAGTAGCTATGGAAGCAAAGGCCAATATTCCACCCCTAGAGGCCAGACAAAATGAAGCTGCAGGGATCCTATATGAAAACTGGTAAGACTGGATCAGAATACTGGGATAAAGAACCATGTGAAAAACATAAAACCCATGTAACATTCATAACGAAGGCACGACAAATAAATGAGCATTTAATTGGGGAAAGAGGCAATTAACAATAGACAAGACCTCCTACCACCAAAAATAAATGTTGCATTGTTAGAAATCCCACATGCATTTGACAATACCTGACATCGACGGTAAGAAAAACAACCACTCATTGGTCCAACTAAAGAAATTGACATTGGCATACATTTGCCAGAAATACCCAGAAAATGAATGGCTACATCTGTATAGATGGATCAGCATCCCCAGGGGAAGGAAATGCGGGCGCAGGGATATACAGCCGAGAATTTGAGGCTTCCTACCCAGCTGGTGCTAATGGAAGCAATTATGATGGAGAAATCCGAGCAATAGTTGAAGCACTATTGAAACTATCAAAATCTGAAAACCGGAAAATTGTGATCCTATCCGACTCCAAGACTACCATTGCAGCCATTGCAAATAGGAGGAAACAGAACCTGAAATTAGACAATGTAAACTACAGATTCTACGACTCATGAATGATGGGAACAAAATTGTGCTACAATGGATACCGGCCCACTGTGGCATATATGGTAATGAGAAGGCCGACTACCTAGCCAAAACAAGGTAGCAAAAAGCAACAAGAAAGTAAAAAACTGTCACATAAATCTCTCAAATCTCACCTGCATGCGTCGACAGACAAAGCAGTCCGTAAGGAATGGCAAGAGAGGGGGCAGAATAAACTGTGGGAAGATTACACTAGAATGAGGCCGACTGGTAAAAGTAAGTGCTACAGTAGAAAAATAGAGACAGCTCAATTCCGGCTTCAAACAGGACACGACCTACTCGAAAGCACCTCCATAGATTTGGAATTTTTGAATCTAGTGTCTGTCGGATGTGTGGAGCTGGGGAACAAGACAGGAAACATCTTTTTCAATGTTCATATATAAGCTTGAACGCGACAAAATGCCAAATGGCATGGATCGTAGCGAACAGAAGTCCTATCTCTACTGGCTAACTAGAAAACACATGATGACATGAATAAAGTCAATTGTTGCATATGAAAAGAAGAAGAAAGAAGAAATAAAATGTTCAATATTTGATAGTAATATTTCAACTCTTTTCAACTTTCAAGCCCTTTTTCATATAGCTCGGCTCCTTAGATACCAAACAGGGTTAAGTTCGGGGTTTAGTGATAGAGGCGTGAATTTTGGATCATTTACTCAGAAAAACAGTGCTTATAATTTGCCAGGTGGTCCCAAATCGATTTTTCCCCCGTTCAGGGGTGACCATGGTGCAAATTTAGGGTTGAATATTTTAAAATGGACTGGGGGTGAGCCTAATAGAAGTAAAAGTGTGGTATTTGAACATTTTGTTAAGTATTTATTAAATTTTAAATTTATTTAAATCTAAAAAATGTTTTATTTATAACGGGGGTGTCCGAAATGTTTTTCGAAAAATCTTTCCCAAAATGCTAGGACCTAAGTAGGCCTATAGCTTGTGATGATTCATCTTTCGGGAATAAGTGATAGAAGCGTGAATTTGGATCATTTACTCACAAAAATGCAATGATCTTTTGCCGGTGGGTCCGCATCAAAAAATGTACCCGTTCAGGGGTGACCATGGTGCAAAGTTAGGGGTATACATTATTTTCAAATAGACTAGGGGTGAGCCTAAAAAAAGAAAAAGGGTGGTATTTAAACATTTTGGTTAAATATTAATTAAATTTAGTGATTTAAATCTAAAAAATTTTATTATTTTTACAGGGGTGCCCAAAATTGTTACATTTGCCCTTATTTCTAAATACGTTCAAAATGCTAGGAAGCATAGCTTGTGATGACTCATTTGAAAGGAATTTAAACACTGAACACAAATTTTTTCATACAAATCAAAGTCAAGGTCACCGGGGTCAATCGGGGTCACGACCTTTGAAATTTATTTATTATTTTGTTGTCCAATCACCATGAACAGACCATATAAAAGTGTATATTTTGGTACTTTTTTACCTAAATCGTTCGTCCAGGATAATATATGTACATTAAAAGATCAATTCTATATTCAGGGTTGTACAAACTTTCTTTCTGGGTCGTGAGTTTTCCAATATACTGTTAATTGCACCACCATAGGTTGTGACCACTCATTTTGAATCAAAATGTATGCTGACCACGATTGTGTAATCAATTGTGTAGTTAGTCTAATCTTTATGGTTTTATATAGGAGTTTTAGGTACAGGGATACTGCTCTTCAGACACCTATTGTTTGCCTCTGAAATTGAAAGCGCGCTGTTCTTTGTCTCCTATCAAAAAGCTGTTACAAAGATGTTGCCACACGAACAGGGGTGTGAGACTAGACTGGACTCGACTTCTGCGTGATTTTGAATTATCTGATTCCGTCCATAAAGAAACAATTTTCGAATTTTGGGAGACTCGAGTTTGGTTTCTGATTGTCGGGAAACAAACCGTGACTTGCGTCTTGGCCGAGGATTTTACACAAAATAATAAAAAAATTTCAAAGGTCGTGACCCTGATTTACCCCGGGGACCTCACTTTTGACTATGTATGAAATTCGTGTTCAGTGTTTAAATTCCCTTTTAATTGAGTCATCACAGCTATGCTTCCTAGCATTTTGAACGTATTTTAGAAATATGGGCAAATGTAACAATTCTGGACACCCCTGTTAAAAATAATACATTTTTTAGATTTAAATAATTAAATTGAATAAATACTTGAACGAAATGTTTAAATACCACCCTTTTACTTCTATAAGGCTCACCCCTAGTCTATTTGAAAATAATGTCTACCCCTAACTTTGCACCATGGTCACCCCTGAACGGGGAAAAAATTTTCGATGGGGGACCCACCGGCAAATGATTCATTGCATTTTTCTGAGTAAATGATCCAAAAATTTACGCTTCTATCACTTATCCCCGAAAGATGAATCATCACAAACTATAGGCCTACTTAGGTCCTAGCATTTGGAACGATTTTTCGAAAAACATTTCTGGACACCCCTGTTAAAAATAATACATTTTTTAGATTTAAATAATTAAATTGAATAAAAATTTAAACAAAATGTTTAAAAACCACACTTTTACTTTCTATAAGGCTCACCCCTAGTCTATTTGAAAATAATGTTTTACCCCCAACTTTGCACCATGGTCACCCCTGAACGGGAAAATTTTTCGATGCGGAAACCCCCCGGGAAAAGATTCATTGCATTTTTCTGAGTAAATGATCCAAAAATTTACGCTTCTAAACACTATATCCCCGAAAAATAATCATCACAAGCTATAGGGCCCACTTAGGGCCTAGCATTTGGAACGATTTTTTCGAAATAACATTTCTGGACACCCCTGTTAAAAATAATACATTTTTTTAGATTTAAATAATTAAATTGAATAAATATTTAAACAAAATGTTTAAATACCACACTTTTACTTTTTTTAGGCTCACCCCTAGTCCATTTGAAAATAATGTCAAACCCCCAACTTTGCTCCATGGTCACCCCTGAACGGGGGAAAAAATCGATTGAGACCACCTGGCAAATTACTCAGCACGTTTTTTTGAGTAAATGATCCAAAATTCACGCCTCTATCACTTACCCCGAATGGTTTGTCTAAGCAAAAAGGCTAATATGTCCAACCATTAGTTTTTAAAAAAATCTTCAACTCCCAAAATATTTAGCCCTAAGAACATAGTCCAAATATTTACCATTTTAATACAAATAAAACACCTATTTAAATTCATGCCAATTCCCCAAAGTAGTCGTTCATCTCGAAGGCAAGAAGGCCCAAAATGGGCTCAACTTGGGGGGCAAGGGCTAACCCAACAATTCGGTTCTACACATCACGGAGCACGTATTGTTGTTTAACCGAAGAAAAAATTCACTGCTAACAATACGTCACGACGCTTCAAAGATGGCCGACGCTTCATTTCTAACGCCACACATTGACTTACTAAACCAAAAAAAATGTCAGAAAAATAATTGCAGACACTAGATTTTACTTGTATTCAATTCAGAAGGAAATTTGCAAAAATACAAATGCAATTTACATAAAAATACAACAAAGAAATAGTCTTTATAGGTCGAAATAGACCTCGTGAACCCACTTTTTCCTAACTACGACTTGATTTACGGACATCTCAAGTGTACAATATAAATCCGATGATTTTGGGAAAAAAATCACTAATGTGTTTTAGCATATTGGCAACAAGATGGCTATAACAAATTTGTATATAATGGGCTTTCAAACTAAAATAATTACAAAACTTAACATGTGCGTATAATGATTCTCATTAATATCCTGTGATTTGCACATGATAGTGCAGCCCCTGGCATAAACCGTAGGAATTTCGCCCTGGATGGATTTTATCTTCAAATCCTGTAGGGGTATTTAAGGATAGAAAAATCTTGGGTTTAGACATCTGTCATTCTGGGCCAAGTTTTTTACGACGCCATCTTCTTTTAGGCACATGCATATGGAACACGCTCTTGGTTTTCATATATTTTCTATAATTTTTATTACAGCTGTCGTAAAACTGAAGTTATTTTTGGATTCTACGTGAAATTACCAATTAAATGATATATTTGGTCATCCTGGGAACATAATGGGTTTATTTATAGAAAATTACATATTATAAGACATGCAGATAAGTGATACCGATTGTTCGTTTATGATACACATATAACATTTGACACACTATATTAGGAATGTAACTGGAAAATGATTTGAATGTTGGGCTTGTTCAGAATTGTCCCACGACACCAAATAGAGGCCATTTTACAAGATGGCGGCGAAACATTTTTTAAAATTTTTAATTTTTATGAAAAAAAGTTGAAATTGGGTAAATACATAGAACATGCCATTAAAAAAATAACTTTTGTGTAGGGTCATGTCAAACTAAAGAATGGCACCAATGGCGGCCTTTTTAAAAGAAGGCCGTCACACACAAAAACCACGAAAATTTAATGATATCATCTTGTTATTTGATGGTATACAAGTGGGGCACGCTATTGAGAAATTACGGTTTTATATGTTATGACAATTCAATGCTGTTTACAAACATATAAAGCATGCTCTATCAAAAGAATGCAGATGCTAGCGGCATCGGGGGGGCCTAGCGGGCCAATGGTCGATTGGGATTTTAAATTAGTGACCGTTGATTGGCTAGAACTACCCCGCCGGTGACGTCACCATCTGCAAACCTCCGATGGAGCAGATAGTATAAGGATCTGCTACCGCATAGCTACTTTAATTGCTATGACTTTAAAAAAACTAGCAATAATACCATATAATAATACACGTTTTTTTTCGAAACACATAGAAAAGCAATTGACTAGTTTCTATAACACATATTTTGGGTTTGTGAATTTTTAATATGAATATGAAAATGTTCATGTTCCCATTTAAGTTAAAGTAATTAAATTCTCGTTTGTTATAGGCGATAGTCCGGTAATGACTGTCATTTGTGCAAAATTGTTTTTTTAATTTAATCCTTTTGGGACCCACAACATATACACAGAATTAGCTTTTAGCCAGAAACTAAAAGCGCCCATCCACCCAATCAGATGAAGAAGAAACCTTTGTAGAAATTTTTGGTTGGTATATATTTCCAAGTATAACAAGGTGAAATAAAATAAATTTTATTTGTAACAAAACCTCAATAAAATAATGTATTGCATTTAGCAATTAATGTTGATATTTGCCCTACTTTCCTACTGTGGTTATCTTCATCCTAAGCTCCATCGCACTTCGTAATTTATTTTGTGGTGTTTTTGATGGCAATGAACAGGAACTCGAAAACATATTTTTCAATTTATTTTCCCATAAATCTTCTACATTTTTTAACTATGTCCTATTCATGCATTCTAAATAAATTTTATGACAGGAGACTAAAATTTTTGGTCAACTTTTGGCAACGGGTTTGGCTGCTTTTTAACGACCTCTTGGGAACCTAGTGGAAAAACGTTGGCGTATTTTTGGCAATTCCTTAATGAATTCTTGGCTGTCTTGTAAGGGTTGCCAACAGGTTACCAAGAGTATATTTGACACAAAACGAGTTGTTGGCTTACTTTTGGCTTCTTCTCTTCTTCTGGCGACTATATTGGGTACACTTGTTGGTTTCTTGTTTGATACTTTAAAGTAACCTATTAGCTAACTGCGTGTTGACTTTTTTGTTATCCCTTTGGTAACCAGTTGGGTTGTTGGATATTGCTTTAACGTCTCATATTAATCACTTTGGCTATTCGAGACGATGAGGGGAGATAGATGAGGAGGAAGTATCAGCAGAATGGAAGAGGGGAAAACCGTACCGGCACGTAGCCTACTCCGTTCGATAAGTGCCAAGGGGACCAATGATCCCATCCAAAAGGCGGTGTAATCCTTGACAGTCATATAGGGGTAATTAGTTGGAACCTTCTGAGATCTACTAGGAATACGCACTATCAGATCGGGATTGAACTTGAAATAAGTAATCTAATAGTAAAAGGCCAGTTATTAAAGCAAGTTGCAGGTTTTTCTCTCTTATGGTTTCATCAAATCTTGACAAATGGCGAAATGGATGCCGTTGGTGTCACAGTGCAGATGTAACTTGCTGAACACATTAAACACTCTTCTCCAATGACATGCCCCATGTGTGAACCAATTTAAACATTGTATTGCCCATTTTAGAAGATGTTTTATTGAAGCTGAAAATTTAAAATCAAAAAGTGGGTAGAGAGCTAATGGCTGGCTTGCTAAAACTTGAGTATGGAAAATGGTAATAGTTTTAAATTTTGTGTTTATGTTTGTGGTTCCCAAACGGATAAACTATGAGAAACCAAATTTTACACCAATGACAATCGTCAACCGGGCTATCGCCCCTTTAACAATTGAGAATTTAATTACATTAACTTAAATGGGAATATAAAAAATTTTCCCTTTTTATATTTAAAAACGTTAACAAAATAATTGTTATAGAAACTAGTCAATTGCCCTTTTCAATGTGTACGGGAAAAAAACGTGTAGCCTATTGTTATAAAAATAATATTATTGCTAGTTTTTAATGTCATGGCAATAAAAGTAGATATGTGGGAGCAGATCCATATAGGGCCCCACTACATTGTTTCTAAAAGTATTGAATTAAAATAACACACGTAATTTCTCAATAGCGTGCCCTACTTGTATAAACCCTCAAATAACAAGATGATATCGTTAAATTTACGTGGTTTTTGTGTGTGACGGCCTTCTTTCAAAATGGCCGCCATTGGTTTCCATTCTGTTAGTTTGACATGACCCTACACAAAATTATTTTTTAATGGCATGTTCTATGTATTTACCCAATTTCAACATTCTTTCAAACAAATTAAAAATAAAAAAATGTTTCGCCGCCATCTTGTAAAATGGCCTCTATTGGGGTCCCCTGGGACAATTCTGAAAAAGCAAAACATTCAAATCATTTTCCAGTTACATTCCTAATATAGTGTGTCAAATGTTATATGTTTTATCATAAACGAACAATCGGTATCACTTTTCTGCATGTCTTATAATATGTAATTTTCTATAAATAATCCCATTATGTTCCCAGGGTGACCAAATAAAACATTTAATTGATAATTTCACGTAGAATCTAAAATAACTTCAGTTTTACTACAGCTGTAATAAAAATTATAGAAAATAAATGAAAACCAAGAGCATGTTCAATATGTATGTGCCTAAAAGAAGATGGCGTCGTAAAAAACTTTGGCCCAGAAGACAGATGTCTACCCAAGATTTTTTCTATCCTTAAAATACACCTAACAGATTAGGGAAAATAAAATCCATCCAGGTCAAAATTCCTACGGGTCTTTATGGCCAGGGACTGCACTATCATGTGCAAAAACACAGGATATTAATGAGAATCATTATAACGCACATGTTAAGTTTTGTAATTATTTTAGTTTTAAAAAGCCCATTATATACAAATTCTGTTATAGCCATCTTGTTGCCAATATACTGACACACATTAGTGATTTTTTTTCCCAAAAACATCGGATTTATATTGTACCCTTGAGATGTCCGTAAATCAAGCGTAGTTTTGGAAAAAGTGGGGTTCACGAGGTCTATTTCGACCCATAACAGACTATTCCATTGTTGTATTTTTTATGTAAATTGCATTTGTATTGTTGCAAATTTCCTTCAGAATTGAATACAAGTAAAATCAAGTGTCTGCAATTATTTTTCTGACATTTATTTTGGTTTTTGTAAGTCAAAAGTGCGGCGTTAGAAATGAGCGTCGGCCATCTTTGAAGCGTCGTGACGTATTGTTAGCAGTGAAATTTTTTCTTCAGTTATACAACAATACATGCTCCATGATGTGTAGAACCAAATTGTATGGGTAAAACCCTTGCCCCCCAAGTTGAGGGCCCCAAATTTCGGGCCGAGTGAACGACTAATGCCCCGTGGATGGGGTAAATAGATAAAGTAGAGAATACAGTCTAGACTCTTGTTTAATTGTAGCAAAGTAACAAGTCGAAAGAAGACCCATTAGAAATTTATTAAAAACAACAAGGCAATGTAAAGGTTTAGGAAATAAGTCCATAGATTGTGACATAAAAAAGTCATGTCGAAACTGAAATTAAGGGTAGATGGGATTAGTATTTACAAACCCAAAAGGGGTGAGAAAAAATTGCCTAAATCTCAACACTTGCCCAAATTTAAAACATTTAAACAAATTGTATTGACAATTAAAATCACTCTGGGATCGATACGATCTCAGATGTTGAATGCAGGATAAAGATTGTCTTACATTTGGAATTACAGTACTACTAATAAAGAAACCATCTGGCTTGGGCAATTTTCTTGCTTGTGTTGCACATTTCCCCAATAAACATTATCTTGGATGGCATGTATGTTCAACTAGACTAAATGTAAGTATATTAAGGTGTTTTAAGAAAAAGAACCAGTTCATACATGGCACCAAATATCGGTACTATTTTGCAGTGACAAATTTATTTTTATTTTTTTTCACTGCATTTCAGTTTTAAAAAAGTAGAACCTCTCTGTAGGGGTGCCCCCCAAATATCGATTGTACAGTATGATATAGATATTGCGGGAAATCAATACTAGCCTATTTTTTATATCGGTGGCCTATCCTTGCATCATATCAGAAATATTGGGATATTGTAGCTTTGCCCTATACATGAAAAATACCGGTAAATATCATCAGCAGTCTGCAGTACCTAGTTCTGCAGAACGCTTCACAACGTAACCATCGCCCAGCACCTTCGTCAAAGAACCGAGTATGCCCACAACAACTGAGCGGGTTACTAAATCACGCAATCATTTAAGGCGGACTCCCCCCCAAACGTTGCGCACTGCCCAGTGACCATGAGAGTGGATAGACCCAAGCTACGCAAGTGGATTTATATTTACAGAAACCCGTGATCTTTATGATTAAAATTCTGCATTTTTATGATGAAGCATAAGAGTATGAATAAAATTCTACTAGTAAATTGCAATTTTCATCACATAAGCACCTAGGTTTGTAAAAACTATAGCTAAAAAACATTGCTTTCCCTTTGCATGCGATATTGATTTTTTAGATTACGATATTGCAATACGCAAAAATGGCGTCATCATCGATAGTGAAAAAGATATTTTTGGGCAACCACTTCTGTGTAGGGAATTTAGTACTAAATACAAATTAAGGTATTCGTGTATTGATCAAAATAGTAGTTTCAAAACTCAAATATATAAGTAGTAGTTTCAATCATAATCCTCTGCAAAGTCCCTCTCTAATTCTATTTATAATTATTACGTTTTATTCGAGATTTGAGTTCACGGAATAAACGTTTAATCTGTGGCCTATTGCGGGAACTTCGAATATCGTAGATCCTTAAGTTTTTTGGGAAAATTGAAAAACATAAAATCATTTTCCGTGATACATCGCATTGCAAAGACAAAAAATTTGCAACTCGGACATTGGATTCTGTACAAGTAGGTCTGTCATGGAATTTTCAAAAACTTTGTTAACAGAGTTGGGCACAATGCTTAAGATAGTGTCTGCAGTCGCTTTGCGTCAACCAAGCAAGGAAGCACCCTCTCCCATGGGTATAAATCTAGGCCTTTTGTTTTGTCCAAACCTAGACCTTCATTCACATAAATATGAATTTTAACAAATTTGTAAACATGGGTTGAAGTGGGGTTTTGGGAAAATCACTTTGATTCATTTTTATTCATTGTTTGAAGACAATAATTATTTTGATGCGTTAATGTTGAATGCAAAAGTTTCAATCATTGGACAGTAGATTCCTACAAATATGTCATTCTCTCAATATCTTTAGAGCAGATATCGATTAAATGTAAATGTTTGATGAAGATGCCTTTCTTGGAAAAAAAATCTTCGAGGTCTCCTATAATGATAAGATTTCTCAGAGATAGGTCTGAAATCTGCAAAGAACTCTCGGTTAAAGGTGTCAAGTCTAAATGGGAAGGCTGCTTGCTACCAATGCTATTCTTTCCCAAATTAAGTTTTACAAGGTTAGGACACAACATCACTATGGCTTCAAGGTTCTGTTGATTAGGCGCATACTCCTTACAATCTTTCAGAGCCAAAGTTTCAATGTCATTCAAACTGACCAATAGATTGCCCATGTGGTTATAGCCAATAAACTCTAAGACAGGAAGGTTTTGAACCAATAATCTTACTCCTTCAAGGTTTTCTGAAGATCGCCATTCCCTATTTCCCTCAGCTCGTATAACTCGTAAATTTTTCAAGTTTCCAAGGTGGCACATCCATTTTGATGTGGCACTGGCAGAAAACAATATAACTTCCAATTTAGGACAGCATCGACTTACAATTTCAAGTACATCATCAGTGTCTTCCACACCATGTATATCCAACTCTATCAGGTTAGGTACTTGTTTTAAATATGTGTCCCACAAGCTAATTTCCCAAATGAAACAGTCCTTTAACTCATATTGATACTCATCATTAATATAAGGGTGGGAAATGATTTTCATTGACGGATGCATCAAGGCCGTCAACACCACCTCAACGCGTATCTTGAGACGTTGCCGTCTGCACTTGTCTAGAGCATGGTTGAACACGTCGTCGAGGAGTGGCCGGATGTTCAACAGGTGTTGCTGGATCTTCTTCGCTTCGACGAGGTGCTGAGATTCTGGAAGTTTGCGTTGGACCTGCAGACATGAGTCGAGCGCGAGGTTCGAGACACGGGCCAACGCCAGAGCTTGAAGTGTCTCCGGCTGATATAACTGGTAAGGAGGCATCTCGGTTCTAAAATCAAAAAGGGAAGGAGTGTTCGTTATAAAGTTGCCTACTTTGTTGCAATTGCTAATAATTTTATAAATTGAAACATGTCACTTGACTACAAATTTGTTTGAATGAGTCCTCTATTATTAGGCACATCACAAGTACAGCGAAGTTTCCCTCATAGCCAACTGCATAAAATCACTAGTGAGACCATCATTCCCAGAAGCCCTTCCCTTTTTAAGTGTTGCAGTTACCTTTGTTTTTGTTACCTTCTCCACGTTAACCATAATTTCCCTATCATTTTTCCCTAAACAGGGTGTTAAAGAGGTGTCAGTAATAAGAAACCCCTATATCCATTTAATGCATCCAAGCCCTTGATACCCCTAGGGCATCTGGACACAACGGTGACGCTTAATGACAGGACTATACATGACAAATTTTATGTCATGAAATGTGATGGCAGTCCTTTATTGTCAAAGAAAACTTCTAGAAGACTATTATTGTCTTGATGTTAGGATACCCACTGTATCAAGTGTCGGATGCCTATAGCCCAGACGAGGGTGCTTCCCCCAAGGCAAAAAGAATTTTCACCTTACAGAAGAAAGCCATGCGCATTACGCATTGATGCGAGTCTCCAGACGACACTCTTGCCGTAACTTATTCAAACAGGTAGGAGCTCAAACGCTCACTGGTCCGCTAATACAGACTGCTGCAATTTTTATTTTCCTCAACCCATCAATCTTTACACAAAACTCCCAGATACATGACCACCAAACCAGATCCTCCAGGCACATTCACCTCCCTGCACACAATCTATCTCTTTTTTCCAAGGGCCCCCACTACCTATCGTCCATCTGTACAACAAACTCCAAGCAAATGTCCCGTCTTCCTCCTCCGACTCCATATTCAAATACAAGGAAAACGCTTAAGTCCCGCCGCGTTGATGGATGAGCGTAATTGGTGCATTGAGGGAAATATAGATTTTTTCACAAAAAATATACATTTTCAAACAATGCAAAAATCATATTTATCAAACAAACAAAAATTATAAAATCCGTCTTAGTAATGTTTAGATGTATTGTTTTTTAATCTAAAACACCTTTCACTTTTAAAAGAAAATGAAAATAATAAAAGCCTTAGCATTATCTCAGCTTCATAGCAAAATCGTAAAATTGCAATTATTAATTAAGAGAAATAATTGTTCGATTGTTCTTAAATTTCACACGAATACATTAATTCATAAAATTACGGTTCTGTGAAAAAATCATTACAATCGGATAAAGCATGTAGGTGTTATAAGTCGAAGAATGTTAAAAAAAAAATTAAAATCGTAAAATTGCAATTTTCATAAGAAATAATTTTCCGATTGCGCTCAAATTTCACAGGAATATATTAATTCATAAAATTAAGGGTCTGTAAAAAAATCATTACAATTGGAGAAAGCATGTAGGTGTTATAAGTCGAAGAATTTTTTTTTAAAAATAAAAAAAAAGTAAAATTGCGATTTTCATGAGAAATAATTTTTTGATCGATATTTCGAATCGTGCAGTTCTAAGTTCAGAGATTTCGAAGGCCTCCTTAAAATTTCATTGCAATTGGATTATTGGTTTAGCCGGGATCGTGTTAACAAACACACAAAAATACAAACAGAAACAAAAGAAAAACAAAAAAAATCGTAAAATTAAATAAATAAAAAAGAAAGAAAAAAATAAGTATTCATCCCTTTGCAAATCAGGTTTTATAACTGAATAGGATAGACGTTAAATAAATAAATAAAATAAAATAAATAAAATAAATATTCTTTCGATTGCGCCCACAAACGTGGCAGTTCTAAACCCAAAGATTTCAAAGCCCTCCAGAAAATTTTATCGAAATTGGAGTATCGGTTTATCTGGAATCGTGTTAACAAACACACAAAAATACAAACAGGAATAAACAAGAAAATCGAAAAAAATCGTAAAATTGCGATTTTCATGAGAAATAATTTTTCGATCGATTTTTTGAACCGTGCAGTTCTAAGTTCAGAGATTTCAAAGACCTCCACAAAATTTCATCGCAATTGGAGTATCGGTTTAGCCGGAATCGTGTGGACAAACACACAAAAATACAAAAAGAAAAAAAAAACATTCCGGATTTTTTTTCTCCAGTGTAGTAGAATGGAATCTTCGCTTCGCTCGCTACGCTCATCCAATAATCTTAAATGTTCCTCATTGATAACAGGTATTACTCACTGCAGGAATACTTATCACCACCTCCAGTCAAGCTTGGTGAATAAGTAGCAAACCTCCTGCTGAGCAGACAAAAAGTTGTTATGTAAAAAATCACTAAAATATAGAAAAATTGTAAATCATGACTAGGCCTAGGCCTATAATATATTATAATAGGTTTATAGATATGCGACCATATTATTAGGCCTACTATTAGCCTACAATTTACTGTTTTATGTTTATTATAATTATGTATTATGTTATTGTAACACTATCCTTTTCTAAGCCTCCCTTACTCAGACTTAATATTAGACCCAAGCATATAACTCTGTTGTCATAATTAACACTGTCATTAGCATCACTTTTCTCTTTTAAAATTGTATTACCGGTAATTAAGTAATTCATTAATTTTGAACAATTTCACAATTTCACAAAATTATATTATGCATAGGCCTACCTATTATTATATTTTAATTAATTAATTAATTCAATTTATTGAATTAACTAATTAATTTAATATATATATACCAGTGTTCTCCCCAGGCCCGGACCGCCGGGCGGGCCGCCCCAAAAAAAATTTGAAATTTTTTGTTTTGAAATTTTTTTATTTTTTACTAAATGATTTGCAAATTAAATAAACTAACCGTCCACTAAATCTTCAAACGTACCATCCCTAAACTGCAGCGCAGATTGTAAACAAAATTGTGGAGGCTAATCTCGCTGATCACTATAGAACCCGACAAGGAATGCATTTCAACGAAACACATAAGTTGGCAAAATGGCAATCATCGCTATGATCGTGAACATTCACTGCACACAAGGAGCACCTACAAGTGAACAATTTTAGCAATTTTCCAAGTTTATTCATTGCTAGGACAAATTTTAAAGTAATAAAAATGAAGTTGTTATGTTTATGTTATGAGGGCGCCATATGAATCATCACTCGATATTTAGATATAAAATTAACTGTACTTTATTCGAAATAGATACAATTACAATCACTAGGATGCTAGGCTACATGACATCGCTCCTTGCAAGTCAAGACGGGGCGACCGCAACTTCTAACCCACCGCCCCTCAGATCCCACGACACAGAGCTCCACTTCACTGCAGTGCTCTAGGCGGGTAGTTCAAGTGCTCATACATCACAGAAGTCATCAAATACAACAATGTTTCAAGTTGTAGTAATTGTAAACCTACAAATCTAAGATAATAACCACTTAGAAAGAATAACATCATCACCTGTATAAGGGCCTATTGTACTCATTGTAGCATGTTCATACTTCATATACCACTAAACCAACTAAAGTAAGCTACTTTAAAAGGGCTTCGAAAACCTCTAAAACTCACCAAATCGAATCTAGGATTTGGTTGGTTGGTTGTTTATATTGTATACTAAACCTGACGATGCCCATATTTGTATACTATGTAGGCCCTACCAATCTAATGGCAAATAAAACTTTACTTTACTTCACTTTACTTTACTTCACAACTTCAAATTGTAAAAAACCATTGATCAATAGGATTTTGACAAGAATTCTTTCTAAATATGCATAGCTAGCTACTATTTAGATAAAAAAAAAATAATAACTTTCGAGATAGAAAAGCACTGAACGAAAATTTATAGCATAGCGTGCAGTTTTTGGTAGGCCTACTTTTTCGGTTAAGGGGCCCCAACCGTGGAAAAGTGGGTTAGGGGGAGGTGGAGGGCAAAGCGCGTATGTTTTAATGATAAATAATAATAATTGAAGAGAAATTATAACAACATTGACGGGATGTTTCGTCGCGTGGTGGTGAATAATTTACATTATTCCTTACTTCCCGACGTAGCGTCATCACTGTGGATGACATTTTCAAGGGGCTGCTGTTCTTTCGTTTGTTTGCCCTGTTGCAAACGTTCCTTTTTCTTGGAACTGCCGGATGGCGTGGAGGGCTCTATTTGTTGTTGTTGTGGAGGGTTGTGAGGTGGGGGTAGGGGTGTATTGGTCTTGTGGATAAGTGCTGTTGATGCGTTGTTGATCTGGGGGAGTTTTTGGGTTTGAACGCATTTTTTCTGCTGAGGTTTTTAATTAAATTAATGGCAGGAATCCCAAACACTCATTTTGTAACCACCTCATCTCCATTCATTTGTGTAGTGAAGGGGGTTAGCTATGTTATTTTTTTTATTTTAAATTTTATTTTAATCTTTTTTACTTTTTGGGTTTTACACTCATTAACAGTCATTGTGTAGTGATTATATTAGTAATTGTTTTTTGGAATTTTTTTTTTTTTGGTAAATTGTAATGAAATTTCATGTGGCCTTTTAAATTTTATAAAACAGAAGTTAGGTTTTTGGGAAAAGTGCCAAGTTGTAGCAAGCCCCTTTCCCCTGTACTAGTTACTTCACTTTTTTGGGGAATTGATCAGTCACAATTGTGAAAAGTGGGCTGGCTGTGATGACATTCACGGGTGAGGAAATTAGGAAGAAGTACTTGAAAAGGACTGGACGGGGTGGCAGGCGGGTGTGACATAGGAATTAGAGTAGGGTCTGGTGTCTCTCAAAGACGGGTGGGGTTTAAGTCTGATTCAAACTATCTAAATTCACTTTTAAAAATTCTGCAACTCGTAAACAATCCCCAAAAATTAAAAAGAAAGTTTACAATAAACCCCCCGGGATTCACGAAAGTAACTAGACTACATAAATGGAAAGAAAAGCTCTCCCTCCATCCGTCTCCCCCAAACTACCCCTAACATCTACGGCAAGGCAGGTCCTGGTCCCCCGAAAACCTACAACCCCTTGGTACCGGCTCCGTATTTTGGGGTTGCACCCAAAAACCACTCCCGAAGAGCCAAATCCCCCTCGAACTCATTAACACTCGAGCTACGAGTGGTGGGCGGCATTACATTGGTGACAGCGCCCCGGGCTTCTGCTCCCCTGGACTTCGGCTGTCCCCGGTGCCTTTTGGAGAAACTCGACCCGGGCCCCAAGGACTAAGTTTTGAGAAACTAAAACCCGGGCCCAAAGGACTGCGTGCGTCTGTTAGAGAAAAGGTACCCCTTCTCATCACATCTGTTACAATTTGGGTTTAAGGGTTGTGTGTATTAAAATTTTTAAATCCTATATATTGTCTGTAACAAGATGAATCAAGGGGGTCCCGTTGTAGAGGGGCAGTTCCCGCGTAGTCTTGGGTGGTGTTTTTGGCCTGGGGAAGTGTTCACTGGGAAAGGGTCACAAGTGTGGAGGATTTTCTCACCTCTGGGAAGAAGCCCCTTATCGGAGACTGGAGGGAAAAACACAGAAAGTACAATAGAAAAATTTAAAGATGAAAAAATTAGAAAAGGTTTTTATTTAGAAAATGAGGAGGTCAACCCTTTGAAAACAGGAAGGATTTTTCGATCAGAGCTGGAAAAAAATTTTAAAAACCACGCAGCCTCTATTCCCGCGGAAGAACTTTTCAAAGGTGTGTACAGAGTCACAGTGAAAGGGCACGGAAATACCCCATCAGATGAAAATAATGGCTAGACGGTTTTACGGGAAGCAGGGCCTGGGAAGGTGCTGAAGTGGATTAGGGAAAAATTATTAATAAGGATACTTGCTCATTTTTTAAGTGGCTAAAAGAGGGAATTAACGGTTTGTTCTTACGCTTTTCCTACAATATGGCAAAGGAAAATCGTTGCGCAAGAGGAGGAGGACATGAAAAAATGTGGGTCCCAAAACGAGCTCAAATGGCATTAAACCCTAGTTTCTGCGGAATTAGTTTCACAACATCTACCTTTGGTGGGGAATACAAAGTGGCATGTCAAGCAACCCCTTTAGAAAAATTAGGTTTTCGCCTCGGTAGGCCTACGTGGGTAATACAGGAGACACGGGTTTTGCCATCGCTGTGGGGGAAAGGGCCATTGGAAAAAAGACTGTCCGAATCCATATCGTCCGGGAATGCTACTTTTGTCATCGAAGGGGGCACGTGGCTAAGAGTGCGGGCAAAACTTCGAGGGAAGGAGGGATAAATCGGACTCGACTCCTGGAAACGGGGGTTCATGGGGACAGCAGCCTATCAGTTTAAACCCTCATTTTAAAAGCACAAATTAACAGCAACCCTTGGGGCCCGCAGTGGGGTTATGGAAACCACCAGTGAGTTACGGGCAGGCTCCTTTTTTTTCCACCTTTCCACAGAACTCGCCATGCCCCCGGGCAGCTCCTCAGAAAGCAGTGGTTCAGCACAGCAAGTCAGCCGGTAAGCCACCCAACCCCAAATCGCCCCTACCTACCCCCGGGTGGGGAAACAAGAAAACAAAGGTTACCCCTTGACAACGTAAACCTCTGTATTTAGCACAATCACAATAGCTTTTTTAGGCGCTCAGTGTTGCTCTACGAGTGGGGGACGGGAATTGGAGATGCTTGTGGATGGGGGTGCTATGATTCCATGTCAAGGAAGCTCTGACGGGGGGGCGGGAAGTGGGGCCCAAATGGATTGTGGAGGTGTTAGAAGTATTCGGGTCCCCATTTCCTTTCTTTTTGGTACAGCTACAATAGAATTTACTTAGATGGTCTAAATTTAGTCATGTCTGTTACGTTTCCCCCAAGAACTCAACAAAGTGCAAGTGGATTGTTGGGGCTCGTTTTTTTTAAAAGGGAAATAAAGCACGTTTTGATTTGAGTAAGAAGCAGTTTTGGATGGGGGGAGTGTGTTTTCCGCTGTCGGGTGAAGGAATACCCATTTTTTTTTGCAATTTAGTGTGACATGGCTGGCTAGCTTCTCACCGCGACTCTGAATTTTGTTCATGGTACCTCTCCGCTAGTCAATCAGCCAGTGAAAGAAGAAAAAAATTGTGATTTAGATTCTAGGTTAGAGGTGTTGAGCAAGTAAACGAACACTACGGCTAAGCAAGCTCCAAGTGAATATTGTGTTTTTCTCCAAACTCGCGATAGAGTCACCAAAAAGTAATATTAATTAAAGTATTCTCAAGAAAAGAACTCTCATAGAATATGATGTGACATTTTTCCCCCTCAGTTTAAAGGGTTTAAGGAAACTCCCAAAAAGAAGTGAAAAGGTATCCCCTCAAAGTTTGAAGAAATTTTTCTCCTAAAGAAGGAAAGAAGGAGACCCCCAATATTAAATTGAAAGTTAGCTCCTCAAGTCTCAAACATGGGAAACCCCATAGAAGTATTGTTTTGCAGCCTTTGGGGACCAGAAAGAAGGCTTAAAGAGGCTAAAAAATTTTTTTGGTAGTGGGTTAGGGGGAAGGGCAAATAAAAAATGTTTTAAATCCGTCTTCTGAGCCCGACGAAGCAGCTTGTGTGGGGGACTACTGATGGTTTCGGGGCACCAAACCCCAGACGAAACCCAATGATGCCCTTAGCTAGCGGTTCATTGGAGGGACAAGCGGATGTGCAGAGGTTTTTTGAAGCAAAACAAACCCGGACACCTAGGCGGGACCCACTCGACAAACATTCCAGGGAAAAGGAGAAGCAGTTAACATAGCTCTGGATTTACCCCAGGGGCCATGCTAGTTCGTCTTGGTGAATTAACCGTTCCCCCCTCGCTCGAGTCTGTGTACTGGATTTTAAGACTGGCAAACAACCGGGGACGTTTTGGTGGAACCTGCTACTTTACTTTTCGGTGTTTTTTTGTGGGCCAGGGTCGTCACTTCTAAGCCTTCCCCGGGGTTTCCTGAAAGGGGATGAATGTGCAGCTGCCGTTGGTGGTTCCGAGAAAGGGTATTTTAGGATACAAGGAGGTGAAACATACACCCGCACCATGCAGGATACCCAACTAGTGGCACATGTGCAGGTATTGGAGAGCACGGATGCTCCCCCATTGGGCCAGTACTTTAAACTCGGGGCCACCCGGGTGGGCAGGGAAACCTCTATCAAGCACAGGGCCAGGGGTGGGTGAGGTCTGACCACAGTTTGGGGGGAAATGACCTGTGCCGCGTGGTTAAAAGGGGGGCTTAGGAAATACCTACCCACCTAGATTAGCTTAAAGTAACCACATCTTTCACATTGTTTTGTTTTTGTATGTTCCCCCCTGGCTCAACGACTTTAGGCTAGGCCTATTGTGTAAAAGTGTATTTTGTATTTTTTTCATGTTCATTTGTGTAGTCCATAATAAAGGGGTAGGTTTGTTAGTTTTCATCATGATCCCACTTTTGGGAGAGTCAGCAATTTTTTAGTCAAATTTTTGCACTTTTTTTAAACAGCTGGTTTTTTGAATTGCCATGCTGTAAAGGGGCTACCAACTATATAAAAAGTCAAAAAAAGATTCACTGCCATCTTGTTTCTGTTTACAAAACGGTGTGTTGGGGGGGGGACATGTAAAATATGTCATACTCAGGTCGGTATATTTTGACAGTGTTTTTTCAGGAAATAGCCTGACTTTTTTTGGCATCCGAGAAGGAAATATTTTATTGAGTAGTAAAGGGGTTTTAAGTGGGAGAAAAAATTAATAAAGTCTGGTTTGAGACCATGTGGTGTAAATTTATATAATTTGCTGGGTATGATTTTTAAGGTGGATGGGTTTTTTTTTTGCTGTATACAATAATATTTCAAAATTTAAAGCGTAGGCCCAGCCTGTAAAATATTTGGATGCTCTAGGACGGAGTTTGGGTCTGTTTTTAGTTTTTAAAGTTTGCAGATCTGAGCCTACCTTGTTGATCGACTGCACCCCCCGGGAAACGCTTCTGGACTTGGCCCAGATTCAGCCTAAAGCCTAGTGCTGTGTGTCTTCGGCCTTCCGAAACTGGGGGAGCGATCATCGTCCGGGCCAAATTTCTATGGGGTGGTTCACACGTGATTTGGACTTTTAAATGATTGTGAAGTGATGTTGGAAACAGGAAACCACACCTCAAGAGATAGGTTCTGTTTGAAAGGGGGGGCAATGTATGAACTGGGTTTGCTAAGTTTTTGGGTTTTGTTTAATTTATTATTAAGTCTATTTTTTCATTTTTGGGTTTCCCTACATTAAAAATTCATTTGTAGTGATTATTTATTTAATTGTATTTTTTAATTTTTGTATTTGGTAATTGTAATTAATTTCATGTGGCCCCTTTAAATTTTAAAACAGCAAGTTAGGTTTATTGTGAAAGTGCCCCGAGGTGTCAAGTCACTTCCCTGTACTAGTTTCTTCCTGTTTGGGGTGTTTATCAGTAGCAATTTTGTGAAATGTGGGTGGCTGTGAGACATTCAGTGGTGAGGGAATTAGGAAAAAAGTGCTTGCTAGAGACTGGACAGGGGCAGGTGGGGGTGACATGGAATTAAATAGGGTCTGGTGTGCTCTCAAAGACAGGGTGTGGTTAGTCTGATTCAAACTAGTCTAAATTCCATTTATAATTCTGGCAACCCCGTATAACAATCACCAAAAATTTAAAAAGAAATACTTAGCAATAAACCCCCGGATTCACAAAGTAATAACTCAGTCACTGGAAAAAGAAAGCCTCCCTACCCTCCTTCCCCCAACTACCCCCCAAAATCTACGGCAAAGGGAGGTCCTGGCCCCCACGACAAATACAACCATCCCCTTTTGTACCGGCTGCGTATTCAGGTTGCAGCCAAAAAACCCCGTCCTTCGAAAAAATCCAAACCGCCCCAACTCATCTAACATTACGGCTCGAGTGGGGGAGGGCATTTTCAATTTTAGGTTTTTAAATTTTTAATTGACCCCTTTGAGTCTAGGGCCCGAAAAAGATTCTTTTCAAAATTTTTTTTTTTTCATCAAAAAATTCATGCCTTGAGTCACCCCTATTGTCTATGGTCTAATCTTGTGAATTAATAATAATAATAATAATAAAATTAAAAAAGGGGTGAAAGGGCATTTCGACGCGTGCGTGTTTTTCACTTACTAGTGTGTGATTCGAGTTTTGGAACCCCTGTGGGATCCATCTTCAGGGCGTTTGTTGAAAATGCCTTTTTCTGTTGCCCTCTCTTCGGGGTCGTGTTTGAACGCCTTGACCAATGGGGTGGGGCTGGTCACGCGTGCATCGTCTGCAGCCTCGTGGTAGATGTACACCCCCTTGTTGTACGGTTTCGGGTGGGGTGTGTTTTTTACGTGATTGTAAGTGGGTTTTGTTGATAAAAGGGTCCCCGTTCACTTAGTTTAAGCCATGTCTCCATTAAAATTGTTGGGATTCTTCTTTACTCCCCTGCCTGTAATTAGTCGGGCCAGAAACGCGAGGTCGAAAATAAGTCCCTGGTGTCTCCAAACAGATCTGGTGGTTATCGTCCCTATGGTTCTAACTCATGTTTTGGGTACCCCGATTTTTGTCGTAACCCTTTTGCACGGACTTGTGTTCTTATATTCTCGTGGTGATGTTTCGCACAGTTTGGCCGAAATACACTTTACCACATTTGCACGGGATTTGATACACCTAGGGTAACTAGGGGAATGGTCTTTAATTGGTTTTAGTTTTTTTCTAATATTTTAAAAGGGGTTGTAAACCGGGCGTATTTGTGCTTGGCGAGAAAACGCCAACCGTCTGTCGTACGGTGAAAGTAAGGTAGAGATGCCCATTGGGGGTTTTTTCGGGGGCCCCGAAAGTCTTAAATGTTTTTTAATAACTAGGAAAACGCCAAAGTCGTTGTTTTATGAGCGAATTGGTGCATTGACCCTTGTTTTTTAATTAAAAGAATTAAAAAAAAAAAAATATGTAATTTTTGTCAGAAATTATTCTTCGATTTAAACCCCAATTTTGGCAGAATTATTGATTAATAAAAAGAAATTCTTTAAAATTTTTTTACATCGGATTTAAAGATGTAGGTGGGAAAAATGAAGAAGTCTAAAATTTAAAAAAAAACATCAAAAAAATTTCAAATTTTTTTGAAAAAATCTTGGGTTGTGTTTTAAATTTTTTCACGTGTTTTTTGAGTTCATATAAGAAAGGTCCCCACAATTTATTAGTCGGGTTAGCATACAGTGTTTTTAAAAGCGAAAATTTCCAAAAAACGAAAAAAAAACGTAAAAAAGGATTTTCTAAGAAAAAATTTTTCAAATGCGCTCAAAACGTGGCTTCTAAATTTTGAGATTTTTGAAGGCCCCCAGAAAATTTCTCGCAATTTGAGTAGCGGTTTTGCCGGGAAAGTTTAACAAAACACAAAAAAACAAAATAAAAAAAAGGAAAAAAAAGAAAAGCATTCCGATTTTTTTTCAGTGTAGTAAAATGGAATCCGCTTTTGCTCATCATAATGATAATATTGTAAAACATATGCGCTTCGCCCCCCCCCCCCCCCTCGACCTACTTTTCCCCTAATATCGCAGTGTTAAAAAGTTGGGCCCCCACCAACCGAAAAAGTACCTACCCAGTTTTTCATGGCTCATCCGCACGTCAAGAGTGCGTATTTTAGAAGAAAACACATACCCTGAGTGGGTACTCTGATTACGATTTTTTTTTTTTAAATTTATTACTCTATGCGGTACTTGTTCATTATCCGGACCATCTAAGTTAGGGTGTAGAACTGGATTAGGTTAGGGAGGTTATGCGGGGCTAGGTTAGGATAATTATAATAATTATGCCCCACCCCCCCACCCCCACCCTAACCTAACTAACTTAGGTGGTCCAGATAATGAGAGGGCCTACCCCTCTATGCTGTAAATTTTTTGTTGAGTTGTTGGATGAGCGTAGCGAGCGAAGCGAAGATTCCATTTCACTACACTGGAGAAAAAAATCCGGAATGTTTTGTTTTTTTTCTTTCTTTCTTTCTGTATTTTTGTCTGTTTGTTAACACGATTCCGGCTAAACCGATACTCCGATTGCGATGAAATTTTATGGAGACCTTCGAAATCTCTGAACTTAGAACTGCCACGTTTTTTGAGCGCAATCGGAAAATTATTTCTCATGAAATCGCCATTTTACGAATTTTTCAATTTTTAAAATATTTCTTCGACTTATAACACCTACATACTTAATTCGATTTTAATGATTTTTTCACAAAACCTTTATTTTATGAATTAAGATATTCGTGAGAAATTTGAGCGCAATAGAAAAATTATTTCTCATGAAAATTGAAATTTTACATGTTTTTTTCTTTTTTTTAACAAGTCTTTGACTTATAACACCTACATGCTTTATCCTATTGTAATGAATTTTTCACAGAACCTTAATTTTATGAATTAATATATTCTTGAAAAATTTGAGCGCAATCGAATAATTATTCTTATGAAATTCGCAATTTTAACGATTTTTTCCTTTTTTAAATTACGATTCATAAAAAAAATTTAAAAATAAAGTCAATTTTTTATTTAATTTAATTTTAATTTAAAAAATTATTCGACTTTGTAATAATTTTGTCACAGAACAACAGAAAATCCTCATAACACATGGCAGCTCAATGCACCATTACGCTCATCCAACAACGCGGCGGGACTTAAGCGTTTTCCTTGTAGTACTTTCTATTTAGTAAGTAAGTAGTAAGTAAGTAAGTAGCTTTATTTTGTTTACAATACATTACATGTTACACATGGAAATGTAGGAAACAAAAATGGCGAGGTTCAATCATTGAGAGATCATTCTTCACCTAACCATGGTTACAAATAGATGTAGATAGTGTAAGATTATAAGATAAAAGATATTTATAAGACTAGGAAACGCTTAAGTCCCGCCGCGTTGTTGGATGAGCGTAATTGGTGCATTGAGCTGCCATGTGTTATGCAGATTTTCTGTTGTTCTGTGAAAAAAAATCATTACTAAGTTGGAAGATATTTTTAAATTAAATTAAATTAAATAAAAAATTAACTTAAATTTTAATTTTTTTTAATTAATCGTAAAGGAAAAAATCGTAATATTGAAATTTTCATAAGAATAATTATTCAACTGCGCACAAATTTTACACGAATATATTAATTCATAAATTAAGGTTATGTAAAAAATCATTACAATCGGATAAAGAATGTAGGTGTTATAAGCTGGAGAAATTTTAAAAATTGAAAAAAGTCGTAAATTGCGATTTTCGTAAAAAATAGTTTTTTGATAACGCTCAAATTTCACATGAATATATTAATTCATGAAATTAAGGTAATGTGAAAAGATCATTACAATCGGACAAAACATGTAGGTGTTTGTAAGTCGAAGAAATTTTAAAAAATTGAAAAATCGTAAAATTGCGATTTTTCATGAGAAATAATTTATCGATTGTGCTCAAAAACGTGGCAGTTCTAAGTTCAGAGATTTCGAAGACCTCCATAAAATTTCATCGCAATCGGAGTATCGGTTTAGTCGGAATCGTGCTAACAACAGACAGAAATACAAAAAAAAAAAAACATTCCGGATTTTTTTTCTTTAGTGTAGTAAAATGGAATCTTCGCTTCACTCGCTACGCTCATCCAATAAGATAAATTACCATTGAACAATGTTAACTTGACCATTCAGGTTCAGGACAAACAGTACACAATAATAATTAGTAAACACTATAAAGCGTTAAGTTGAATTACTAGGAAAACGCTTAAGTCCCCCGCGTTGTTGGATGAGCGTAATTGGTGCATTGAGCTGCCATGTGTTATGCGGATTTACTGTTGTTCTGTAAAAAAATAATTACTAGTTGAAGATATTTTTCAAATTAAATAAATTTTAATAAAAATTTAATTTAATTTAATAAAAATTAACTTAATTTTAATTTTTTAAATTAATCGTAATTTTAAAAAAGGAAAAAATCGTAATATTGAAATTTTCATAAGAAATAATTATTCGATTGCGCACCAAATTTTACACGAATATATTAATTCATAAAATTAAGGTTCTGTAAAAAAATGATTACAATCGGATAAAGCATGTAGGTGTTATAAGCTGGAGAATTTTAAAAATTGAAAAAGTCGTAAAATTGCGATTTTCGTAAAAAATATTTTTTTGATAAACGCTCAAATTTTACACGAATATATCAATTCATAAAATTAAGGTTCTGTGAAAAAATCATTACTATCGACAAAGCATGCAGGTGTTGTAAGTCGAAGAAATTTTTAAAAAATCGAAAAAAATCGTAAAATTGGCGATTTTCATGAGAATTTTTTTTTCGATTAAGCTCAAAAACGTGGCAGTTCTAGAGTTCAGAGAATTCGAAGACCTCCATAAATTTATCGCAATCGGAGTTATCGGTTTAGCCAGAATCGTGCTACACGACAAATACAAAAAAAAACAAAAAACAAAAAAACTTCCGGATTTTCTCTCCAGTGTAGTGAAATGGATCATCGGCATCGGCATCGCTAGCGCTCGCTCGCTCATCCAACAAAGATCGAATAATTAAAAATTAAATTAAATAAATAAAAAATTCGACTTTTATTTTTTTAATTTTTTTTATGAATCGTAATTTTAAAAAAACGTAAAACACATTAAGATAAATTA
>JAMZAV010007532.1:0-30268 GCA_024449915.1 Sweltsa coloradensis
AGAAGCATGCAAACTATTATTGTGAATAGGCATGGGAGGGAGAACCTTATGAAGTATTTTGTGTTCCCGCTATCTGCATGTATCTACTTTTTATCTGAGTCGCAAGTATTTCTGGCGCAGTGAGTAAGCTAAGCAAGCATCGCATGGACCATCGGACTTTGGCAACCAACCTCCACAAAGTTCAAGAGCTTGGGGGTCATTCATAAGGGTCATTAGCATTGACAATTCGCTGTTTACAATTTACTATGGAACACAGTGTCCGGATTGTTGAGAGTTGTCGCCTATCTCAACTATACTTGTATATTCAGAGACCGTCATTTTTCATTGAAAAAACACACATAACTGATTGACATGCAGATCAAGCCAACCCTGATCATCGCTGACTTCTCCGACGAAAGAACAATGTCCAGATTTAGAGTAGAGCCCGGTATTTTAAATAGGAAACATCGACCAAAAAAGTTGGCAACGATTCCGCTGGCGGATGGCACCAGCAACCTAAGAATGTATTATGTATATTGAAAATAAACTCACAGAATCTTCTTTCGATGATTTTGAATTCGGTTAAATAGTCCAAACATGAAAATCGTATATTTTAGTAGTTTTGTTCTGGGTAGTCGACAATGATTGTTGATGGCATGGGCATCCGAAGGATTTGTCGTAAGGGGGGTCAACTAATGCTAGGCGTCTCCAAGGGGTCTGGGGCAACGAAAATTTTCGTTACTTATTTTATCCTCGAGACGTCTTTTACAGCGATTTAAGGCATTATTTTGAAGGAAATATAAAGTGACCTAGACTTTTTAATAAACACCTTTATTGTTGTCATTTTTTTACTTCAGATAATTTTGAAATTTGAGTATGAAAAATACCAATTTAGGGTTCAATACGTATATTTAAAAAAAAGTCGCAATATTTTATCCCCAAGGCGAATTTTACAGAGATTTGATAGAAAGATGAAGGATGTATGTGTTTTAATTTTTCAAGAAAGTTATTTTTATTAAATGATAATTTTTTAGAAGCGCATTATAAAATTGGATTATCTCACATTACACTCACATTGCAAGGGGCCACTGTTCCCCCCCCCCCCCCTGTGGACGCCCATGGTTGATGGTGTGTGTATTCATATTCAAAGTAAATTCCAAGTAAAATGTCTCCAGCTTCCTCTATGCAACAAACATGATTAGCAAAGCTGTACACGAGGCTAACTGTAGTCGTTGACGGAGCGTCGGTCATTCAAAAACTTCACACCCCTTCTGCGTCGGCAGTTTTAATTTTATGCTTGCAGCTTTAGAACAGAGCGAAGATTTTGCAGAACTAATTGAAAATTCCTGGGTTTTTTCGTCAGCAGTTTTCAATGTCGCAGCTAATTTGAAGTATCGATACAGTTCTCGATGATGTTTTATATTCGGAGGTGCTTGGCAGTTGGCAAACGACGCTTTTGTCAGAGCCCACACGGATACTGTTCAAATCGAGCTACTTTTATATGTTTTGTGTATTTAAATTTTATTCTACGCGCGTTGATGCAGAGCATGAAACATCGTAATAGTGGCGGATATTCAAAAGAAATATTTATTGGTTGTTACGGGTACCTAAAAAAGTAAAACGTGGCATATCTAAACTCAGAGATTTCGAAGGTCCCCTGAAAATTACAACAAGATCGGAGCAGCAGTTTGTCCGGTATTGAGAAAAAACAAAACAAACACACCAAATAATCATTACTAAGCCATCAGCCACTGTGACCAATGCGGCTGGACCGCAGATTTGACTCCAAGGGACGTAAATCAGGGTTTTAGTTCATCTTCGTCATCGTCGCCATATTTAGAGCACAAATTTTTAATTTTTTAATTGTAAATGTCTATAATTTTTACTTTTGTATTAAGTCCAATTCGCTCCTTTTGACCTGTAACGTTAAAGTAAACGTCCTGCAAGTAAGAGATTTGCGAACGATTTTAAACCCAGTGTGTAACATGTCTAGTGTCTACTGCAGCTTCCTATATCATATGCAGGAGGCGACCAAACTAACAGGCCAAAGCCATCACAGGCAGAAATAGTGCTTCGTTGAACAATAAAAATAAAAAATATATTTCGTAGTTTGTATTGGAGAGCTAACTTCCTTGGTGCGTCACTCACGTCAGAAACAATGTGTGTAACAGCCATTCTCAGTCATTCTCTCGTGTTGATATTTCACAACCATTCATGGAAGTCTCAATCTAGACTTTGTTTGATAAGGTTCTCATCACTCGTGCTAGCTTCCGGTCGGGTCTCGTTGCGTCGTCCAGCTTCCAGTGTACCGCGGTATAGGATAGTCCAAATCTAAGTTTGAATGATTTTACAAAAAACGCAAATCTAAAAAGAAAATTAAAGGACTATGTACTATAGAGTACTAGACCCCTAACATCTGAATAAATTTTGATATCAATCAATCTGGTAATTACTGGCTTCAGGAAGTGCATGACCCTATACAAAATCACTGGTATTAAACGATTTTCAACGTTGTTCTCATTAAAATATATCTGGTCACTGGTACCTAACCGACAGTGTTGGTTCGAGCAAAGCGCTAGACTCCTGATGGGGAAAGGTTCCGAGTTTCGAATCCCGTCGAGCCCGGGCCCAATCCTGACTGAAGATTTTGTCTGGGTTTTCCCTCAGCCCTTTAAAGGCAAATGCAAGGGATTGAGTCCTCTAAATAGCCCTCGGACATCCCTTCACAATCGTCCTATCCGCAATATACCTAGTTATAGTCAACTGAAGAGGGTCACACCCGGTTAAATCTGATTTGGGGTACCCTACAGGGGGCATCCTACAAAAAATAATTTTTAACCTTAAACTTCAGTCAGGATTGCGATATAACTGGGTTCGAACTAGTGACCTCTAGAATTAGAAGCGATGTGCTTCCTCATCAAGAGAATGTAATTGTTCGTCTAGTACCCAAAGATAAGACGTTTTGTTCTTGTAGACTTTTCAACACCCCTCTTAGGGTTTAGTGATGTTACGATGTTTGTCTTGTGATAAGCCCCGTCAACAACGCCCGCAGGAGTAGAGGTGGTGTGAACTGCGGAGTGGCAATCACGATAGAAACTAGGGCGGGGGGGGGGGGGGGATAAACTGTGCGGGGTCCATGCACACCGATAAACAGGAATCAATACCAATATGCAAACAATGAAGTTTTGAACATAGCCAAACCAAAAAATTAAAAAAAAACAAAACTAAACATTGAGTTTGGGGGGCAAAGAGCAGCAAGAAACTTTAAACGCAAGGACATGGGCGCTATTTTAGAATCGCTTTGCAGGACGATGAAAGTGATGGTGACTCGTTATTTCTTCAGCATCGTTTCGTTTTCTTTAATCGCACTAATAACGTGGCAAGTATATATTACATTTTTATAGAGATTCCGAAGATTCTCTGAAATAGCAAGCAAACCAACTTTTAAAAAAACACCTCGGTATAAGTAGTATTAAATGACAATACTAACAAATTCGTTCTAATAAATTTTTATGTAGGAACAGGACAACGAACTGATATGTTTAAATCTGTAAAGGGATATTCGTATTACATGGCTCAGTGAAGCGACGATCCTAACTCCTAAAATTACAATTTACCAGAACGCAAACACATTGAGATTATTTAAATTATATGCTATTATAAATAATTTGAACAAGTAGCCATGGTTTCGTGATTAGGCCTACATATGCACATAAAATACACTTGTGTTATTATAAACTTCATGATTTGTTTCTTTGTTTGACGCGTATGTCACTCTGCAGACTGTGGGAGGTAAACTTGGCTGAATCAAACCGTCTGTGTTGACTGTTGACACAATAATTGTGATAGTGAGATTCTAAAACGTTTCGATCGATATGATCGCAGTAATTAGTTCTTATCAGCTCCCTCGAGCCCCTCACCCTTTATCACAGCTTGCACGTTACAAGTGTCGAAGCACTTGCGGATATCAGAGATACTGGGAAAGAATATTATTATAGTGGGTGCGGATATAGTAAATCGTGTAGGTCATAAAACTTCATTGTCATGTCAACCACATACTCCTGTATGAGGACAGCATTAGGGAGCAAACCTCTCCTTCATGAATCACTTTTCTTTCAGTCTGTACATCTCATGACAAAATTAATCATGACCTACGATTAACATGCGTTTTTTGTTGTCATTGCTCTTTTACAAAGATTATATTTTGGATGGATTATTTTTATTTTGGCGACCCTGGGTGGGGCTATCTCCCCAAAAAGGCTGCACCCAACACCTTCACCAAAAGTTTGCAACAGGTCAATACATTGTAGTTTTTTTTTAAAGAAGAGTTCATGATATAATATTTAAAACACTAGTGGAATACAACTCTTTATTTTATAACAATAACAACGTTTCAGAAAAAAATGAAAACTATTTCCGTCATCAGTTTTTTTGTGAAAAACTAAACATTATATCAAAAGTATATCAAAACAAAAAAGACAATAGTCAAGGTAGATAAGATTTAACATTTCTCACTCACAAAAACCAAGGTGTTTAAACCCAAAAAGGTTTTTTTTCCCTAGTAAAACCACAAAGGAATCCAAAATAGGAGGAAAATAGGTATCGGCTGGCTTATAAAAGTGTCTTGTTATTTTAAATTTTATAAGAGCTCCTTTTCCCATTTACTTTTTTTCAACAACGCCGAATTAAAAAAAAAACAATTTAATGAACTTTTCCCCAAGCATTTTTCTACCATTTTCGATGAAAAGATAACACCCATCGACTTCTCAATTTTTTCTTATGCTCGTTTTATAATTTTTGGTTTCTATGATTTTTTGTCTTCATAAAAAAACCTGATGACGGCAATATTTTTCTTTAAATTTGAAAAATTGTTTTTTTTATAAAAAAATTTAGGCAATACATTCATAAAACGGCAAGTTTCGCCCCTATTCTATAAACTCCCATACCCCGCTTGTATTTTTTTTATACCAGACTTCTCTGTTGGTATTGGGTTTTAACCCCCTTTATTATACGGTTTTCATCTTTTATCACTGAAAAACCTTAGGGAACGCTTTTTCGCGATAAAAATAAAATAGAAAATTTTCCGATAGGGATATCGTAAGCTTCTTCAGTTTTTTTTTAAACAAGTTTGTAATTGTTTGTTCGTTACGTTTTCATTACTAAAACTTACTAAAACTGAAATCTTAGAGCGGCTGATAACCACAATGTTTTTTTGTACGTTCTCGCTATGCGTAGTTGGGTTTGGCCTATATCGAGATTATTTTGTATATTTTCATATTTTCGGAAGTTAAAGCTTGTTAGTAAATTTGTTAGTGAAGTAAAAAATTGAAAAGCTCCTTTAGTTATCTCAATACCTACACATACATTTTTTAAGTATTAAAGGGTTTTGCCCAAAAAAAGTGTTATACATAACGTCTTCAAAAATAAATAAAGAATTTATTTATTATGGGATAGACGGGCTTTGTACACATGTAGTGAACAAATATGCATCAATGAAAGGAAATAAATCACTATTTTCTCGTAAACATACGATGTAACGCAGATTTGAATACGAGTGCAGGCATTTAGGTTTATTTAGCCTATACTTGAGTGTGGTAGCACAAATTATCTCACATGGCGAATTACATACAAATCACCAATGATATTTAACTACGAGTACCACTTAGTTTGATTTTTTTTTTTAACACATAATAATTGTAGTCTATTTAAAGAGCACAATTGCCGTCTGTGTTCGTTCAAACATGATGTTTAGTACCTGTTAAGTCATGTTAATTGCATTCAGAGGAAGGGGAATGTGCTGTGAGCGAGTGTGTGTAACTGCATACGGTGCATACGTTACGTGTGTACTGAGAAGTTTATTCAAGGGTCCAGGTACAGTACGAGTAACAGGATCGCAAACTATTAAAGCATGGAACATGGCTTGCTCTAAATCCGTTTTGGCAGGGGCGACTATATCATTTTCAGTTTAGGGGTTTAGTTGTTTTGTCACTGTCACCACTCACTCTTTGCGCTTGCGTTGAAATAATGTTAAAACAAGTTCTGGGATATTGAAAAAAAAAGTTGGGGAGGCAAAAAGAGGCAGGTTTGTTTAAACCCCCCCCCCCCCCCCCGCATAAACATTTGTAAATCTAGGAAAGGTTTAGCGTGTTATATGTATGACTTGAAATCATATTAATGTTGTCCCATAATCTAAGTTAGAAATAAACACACACAAACAAAAATTTGCCAAAAAAAACGACCAGCCAAGCTCTCTTTCAAAAAGTCTTCGGCTGTGAATCGCTGTGAGATACTAGAAGTGAGGCAAGCTGTCATTCTTTCTCCGAAGTAAGAATCATTTTCGCCTGTTGACGAGCGCAAAGCAACTATTTTTCGTGTAAAAAAGTCAAAAATTTTTAACTCAAAAAATCATAAAAAAATTGCTTGAGCCATCGACTTTTTAGAGTTCTCGTAATGACCAATTCAATGCCAAGCATTTTTTTTTTATATGATTTTGAGTTTAAATTTACTTTTTTACCAACGAAAATGTTGGCCTTGGCGTTCGCCAACAGGCGAAATGATCTGACGTCTTTTCAAAAGCGCAAAACTAGGGAGAAAGAATGAAAAGCTGGGCTCAACTTCTATATTCTCACAGCCATTTACAGCCGAAAGACGTTTGAAGGAGTTTGCTACCGTTTTTTTCTTTAATACAAAATTTAATTTTTTGTATTTGTGGGGAGTAAACTCTGAAACAAAAACCGACTGAAATGAAGTGAATGTGATGTGTGTTTTGTATGTTACCTTCAGATCCTGCGCGATGCCGAGACGCGGCTATGCGCATGAAACCAAATCGCAACAAATCGAACCACCGCACGGCGCAATGCGAGGGGTGATAACGATACTGTGACACGGCGCGGCGTACTGTACGCCATCGTAGCCAACGAAGTCTACAAGCACGAGATCAAGCCATTGTAGAGTATGTTGTTTTTAATATAGTTTTTTTATTGAGGTAAAACGTCTATTTAAAAAAAAGCACACACTGCCACTTTGTGCGTATAACAAATAAACAACCACGAGATAAAAGTATAAAAAACAGTACAAAATATAACAAAACATGTATGGCCTACTCCTTCTTCACTCACGATTCATCAGTCTAGGGCCGAACAAACAGAATCCGGGCTCAGGGTATTCCTCTGCACGATCGTACACTCGCAAATAATCAGACTAGTTTAATGAGGGGAGTATTTTTAAACGAGGAGCGGAACGAACGCGAGGTCAATACCATTCGAAACCCGAAAGGCTATCATTCGTGAATTCTCGTCTGTCTGCTGTATGTACGTCGAAAAACAGCCGAGCCGCTGAACAGATTGGCTGAAATTTTAAACAGGACATCGGTACGAGGTTACTGAGAAACTGCTAACCAAAAATCAGCTATGTCCATGCGGAGTTAAATCGTACATAAATAAAAATGTATATTTTTTTAAATATCGGTAGCATTTTGTTTAGCAGCAGCTATGCGGAGACGGAAACTACGTGGCTTGCATGAGCCTATTGGTACAGTACACTGTAGCTATCGCAGGAGGGTTGGGGTTTCGATACCGTTAAGCGCGAATTTTTATATTTTTACACCACATATGCTTTTTTAAGGGGTGTTAAATGAGAAATAAAACTTTGCTGATTTTGTTTTATCTTGGAAATTTGTTAATGTTTCCCGCTAATTACGTGTGAAGCCACCCCTCGATTCGCCATTTCAAATGTTCAATACAAAATACACTAGGAACGCAAAGTCGTGTTAACGAGAAGATGTGAGGTGAGCCATGTGTTGAGTTACCCGTAATCATACTCATGACTGGAGCTAGATCCAGTTAGGTAGATAGGGAGCAAAGGGGATGGTTCCCGGGTACTCAACACTTGCGCTCACAATCACTCACTCGTTTAACAACGACTTTTGGAGCCGTTTCCCTGAGTACTATCCTAAAACTAGAGCGAACTCTGCAGTAGTCGTCAGGGACTTCACCCCCACCCTCTCACTCTCGACGAACCTCGTCAATTGGACGACGACACAGACCATGATAAAAACGGACTGTGACTAATAAATCCACCTCTCCCTCCCTTGTCTGCGGCTTGGACTGACTAGTTGTCCACCCTCATCCCCTGGCGCTATAATGCCACATAATGAACTAACAAACAGTTAAATAACACTTGAAAAGTAAATATCACATATCTTAACCATACATCTTACGCACGAATATTGCGCCGATGAGTTATTTAGTGTCCAAGGTTTAAATAAACACAACACAGTAACCGCTAAGAAAAAAAATGAGATTCTCTACACTACCCGGCACTCTCACCAATAGTTTTAACGCCGAAACAAACGTGAATTATTTTCAATCTCCTTTCCGTAGCTTCGCTCACACTATTTTGATCTTCTCCTCGTACTGTAGCTTGTTAAGTGCATTATTAAACGAAGGGAGCGGAGCGACGAGTGTTCCATTCAAACTCGAAACGGTCTTATCTGTGATTCTGTCTGTCGTCATACGTCGAAAATAAGTCAAAGGTCCGGAACAGATTGGGCTTGAAATTTTTAAACAGACATCGGTTACGAGTTACTGAGAACTGCTAACAAAATCAGCTAGAATCTATGCGATTTTAATCCTACAAAAAAATAAAAATGTGATTTTTAAAATATCGATAAGCATTAATTGTTAGTAGCGAGCTAGCGGGACGATATCTACGTGGCTTGGCATGGCCTATGGTAAGCCATTAGTCTACCGCCACGGAGGTGGGGTCGATACCGTTAGCTCGAACTTTTTTTTATATTTTAGCACCCACAGATTATTTTTGAGGGGTGTTAAATGGGAATAAAACTTAGTGATTTGTTTTTTTCTTGGAAAATATTTGTTAATGTTTCATCGCTAATATGTTTCGAACACGATATTCGCATTTCCAATGTTCCAAACTTATATAAACTAGGGAACGCCTAAGTCGTTGTTCAAACGAGTGAGGAAAGCCAGTGTTGAGTAACCGGTATCATTCCCTATACTGGAATAGATCCTTAGGTATAGGGGGAAAGGGATGTTCCCGGGTACTCAACAACTTGTCTCACTCATCACTCGTTTAACAACGACTTTGGCGTTTCCCTAGTTAAACGAGGAGCGGAGCGACTGAATGTCTCCATTCACTCAACGGCGCTTATTCTGTGATTTCTGTGTGTGTGTCTGTCTGTCTGTACGTCGAAAATCAGCTGAATCGCTGAACAAATTGTGCTGAAATTTTAAACAGACATGCGGTACGAGTTTACTGAGAACTGTTAACAAAATCAGCTAGGTACATTGCGATTTAAACCCACAATAAATAAAAATGTGATTTAAAAAAAAATATCGATAGCTTTTTGGTTAGAATTTTCATATTTACTCAACACATAGCTCACTCACACGTTTAACAACGACTTTGGTGTTTCTCTAGTAAAAACAATGTGACATGACCTTCCACCCTCTTTAACTTTAAAAATGCACACGTGCACCTTCACTGACATTGTGTCTGCAAATACAACATTATAACTCTCTCTAACAATGTGGTGTGGCAACCTGCCACCTCTTCTTTCTACCTGCTCTATTGTGGTTATGAGCTGTGACAGATCGTTATGAATACACCCTACTTTGCATAATGCGACGTAACCGAGTTTGACGTACCCTCAGCTGTGGCTGGTGAGCTTCTAGGTTGTTTGCATATATCTATTAGACAATCCTGATTATGAACACTGTGACCACATACATATGTTTTTCAACATGGATGTGCATGGCAGTAAATGGGAAAAGCAATTTAATTTGCAAAGTTTATACAAATAGTATAATTATTGAGGAAATGTCAAACTTCTGACAAAATCCAGAAACAATTAGGTTGAACGTTGTGACAGATCTAATCTGGATCTAAAAGGCCGCAGGACATCGCAATAAACGACAAATCCAAAATGTCAATGTGAAAAACATAGAAATTGTGTGTCACCACAAAACTTTAATTTTGAACCGGTAAGGTTCAACTGACCGAATTCCTCACTTACCACAGTCTCACTCAATAGCCTTAACTCTCAACTGACCGCCTCTACTCGTCATAGCGTGGTAGGCCAGAAGAGACTTCGATCAGTTGGGACTTGACGTACTTCATGCGGGAGATGAGTCGGTTGAGAATTCAGCCCAAGTTTCAAGTTTCAAAATTAAGTCATTTTAGGCAGTTAATTCAAATTTATAATTTTTTCTAAGATTTGTAGTTTTCCAAAAAAATCATGTTCTTTAAGAAATTTTGGAAAATCTTGGATTTTGAATTAAAGCATCATTTTAAGTCATATATTCCAATTTGAAACACATTCCTAAAAGATTTTTTTGAAATTTTTGCATATATTGCATTTTTTTGTAACTAAAAAATAGCAATACGAGACATTACATTTTTGGGAAAAACCCAATTTTCCCATTTTAGCCTTTTTTGCAGATGTGTATTTTCAATTTTCTCTAAAAATTCACTTTTTTGTCCCATTTTTTTTTTTTAATTGGGGTCAAATTGAAAAAACGTATTATGTACCCAGATTAAAATTTGAAAGTTAATTATTTCATTTGGAGTCATGGGGCTGGAAAGGGTTAAAAGAGGAGGTGAGATGAGAATTTGGTCAGTAGAAACGCTCCCTAGATTTTAAACCCTTGTTCCTCGCGTGCCCTCAGATCCCAGCAGAATGTGGACCTGCCCGAGTTTGGCCGCTACGCTACCGGCATCTGCTACCTGGACAAGACTCACGCCGCGGACAGCGAGGCCCAGTTCGAGCGTCTCGCCGTCGAATGTCACCTGAGGGTGCTGTGTTGGAGGACGGTGCCCACTGACGGGGCCGGGATAGGGATGGTGGCCAGGAACAGCGAGCCCTTCATGAGGCAGCCGTTCGTAGTGGGGGAGAGCGAGGACGAGGAGGTCCTCAAGAGACAGGTAGGACGGAGAGGTTGATACATGAGGGTGCTGTGTTGGAGGACGGTGCCCACTGACGGGGCCGGGATAGGGATGGTGGCCAGGGAACAGCGAGCCCTTCATGAGGCAGCCGTTCGTTTGGGGGGGGAGCGAAGACGAGGAGGGCCTCAAGGACGGTAGGGCAGAGGGTTGATACATGAGGGGCTGTGTTGGAGGACGGTGCCCACGACGGGGCCGGGGTAGGGATGGTGGAAGAAAAGCGAGCCCCTTTATGAGGGGGGCCGTTCGTAGTGGGGGAGAGGAGGCAGGAGGTCCAAAGACGGTAGACGGGGGGGTAGATACATGAGGGGTGTGTTGGAGGACCGGGGCCCCCGACGGGGCCGGGATAGGGATGGTGGCCCCGGGAAAGCGAGCCCTTTAGAGGCAGCCGTTCGTAGTGGGGGAGAGCGAAGACGGGAGGTCCCCAAGAGCAGGTAGGTCGGAAGTTTATACATGGGGTCGTGTTGGAGGACGGTCCCACTGACGGGGGGCCGGGGTGGGATGGTGGCAAGGAACAGCAGCCCTTCATGAGGCAGCCGTTCGTAGTGGGGGAGCGAGGAGGAGGTCCTCAAGACAGGTAGGACGGGGGGGTAGATACGAGGGGTTGTGTTGGAGGACGGGGCCCACTGACGGGGCCGGGATAGGGGTGGTGGGGAGGAAAGGAGCCCTTCATGGGGGAGCCGTTTTTAGTGGGGGGAGAGCGAGGGCGAGGAGGTCCTCAAAAGACAGGAGGACGGAGAGGTTTATACATGAGGGGGCTGGTTGGAGGCGGTGCCCCCTGACGGGCCGGGATAGGGGGTGGCCAGGAAAAGCGAGCCCCTTTTGAGGCAGCCGTTCTTTTGGGGGAGAGGAGGACGAGGGGTCCTCAAGAGACCGTGACGGAGAGGTTTATACATGAGGGGGCTGTGGGAGGACGGGTGCCCATGACGGGGCCGGATAGGGGTGGTGGGCCAGGAACGCGAGCCCTTCAGAGGCAGCCGTTCGTGTGGGGGAGAGCGGGACGAGGAGGTCCTCAAGAGACAGGTAGGCGGAAGGTTTTACATGAGGGGGTGTGTTGGAGGACGGTGCCACTGACGGGGCCGGGATAGGGATGGTGGCCAGGAACAGCGACCCCTTTATGAGGCCGCCGTTCGTAGTGGGGGAGGCGAGACAGGAGGTCCCAAAGCAGGTAGGAGGGGAGGTTTATACATGAGGGTCTGTGTTTGGGGGACGGCCCCTGACGGGGCCGGATAGGGATGGTGGCCAGGAAAACCGAGCCCTTCAGAGGCAGGTTCGTGTGGGGGGGAGCGAAGACGAGGAGGTCCTAAGAGACGGTAGGGCGAGAGGTTGATACATGGGGTGCTGTGTGGAGGACGGTGCCCCCCTGACGGGGCCGGGATAGGGATGGGGCCAGGAACAAACGAGCCTTATGAGGGGAGCCGTTTTTATGGGGAGAGCGAGGACGAGGGGGTCCTCAAGAGACAGTAGGACGGGGAGGTTGATAATGAGGGTGGGTTGGAGGAGGTGCCCACGACGGGGGCCGGGTAGGGAGGTGGCCCGGAAAAAAGGAGCCCTTCATGAGGCAGCCGTTCGAGTGGGGGAGAGCGAGGACGGGAGGTCCTCAGAGACAGGGAGGAGGAGGGTTGAACAGAGGGTGCTGTGTTTAGGACGGGCCCACTGCGGAGCCGGGATAGGGATGGTGGCCCGGAAAGCGAGCCCTTCATGAGGGAGCCGTTCGTAGTGGGGGAGAGCGAGGAAGGAGGTCCTCAAGAGACAGGTAGGACGGAGAGGTTGATACATAGGGTGCGGGGTTTTTGGGGGACGGGGCCACTGACGGGGGGCCGGGTAGGGGTGGTGGCCAGGAAAAGCGAGCCCTTTAGAGGGGCCGTTCTAGTGGGGGAGAGCGAGGACGAGGAGGTCTCAAGAGACAGGTAGGGCGGAGAGGTTGATTCATGTGTTCGGGGGGTAAACCCGGGTTTGATTCCGTCGTGACCCCAATCCTGATGAAGGGTTTTTTCGAGGTTTTCCTCAGGGTTTAAAACGAATGCAAGGCAGTCCCGGGCAGGATCCCAGATTCCCCTTTTCCCAGGGGTGCTCAAGTGGAGGAAAACTCCCAGAAAGTACTCAGACGAAAGGGGTTTTTTGGTTTGGACTCTGCATTGAAAACCTTCCGCTGAAGAGGGAAAAGTTTTTTAAAAATAAAACCCAGACCAATTACTAATTAATGGCAAAAAATTCTTATTCTTCAGAGACGAGGTCGTTCTCGTACTCGAAATTACTCGGGTTTTTAAATAAGGTTCGTTTCCCTAGATCTTGTTCTCTTCTCTTACTCAGTTCGTTTTGAATCGAGTTACTTGACTAGAATTAAATTAATTGAATTATTTGATGCTTCAAATATCGTGTAAGTTTGATCTCATTACGAATTGCGTGCACTGTAATACGGCTTCCTCATATGCTCGAAACGTGATCTTCATTCAACTGTATACATCTGTCTATCTATATCCACACCAACGTGGTTCATTGTATGTATTTTTGTGATTTGATGTTAGGGTAGGATAAATAAACCATTTTTCCGCAAATAGCAAAGTTGCCTACTTGAAGAAGGTCGAGATATTTCGAGTCTACTCTATGATATGATATGAGAGTTAATCGAGTACTTCCACCAAACAAACCGAAAGAGGTCAGTGAATACGATTGTATACAGTCCACAATTAGACTGATCTGTTGCTAATGATGTAAACAAGAATGAAAGGGGCCTCTCAAACTCATTCACCAAGCTAACTATGAGTCAACGCTCCTTCACACCTCGCTCTCCTGCAGCCAGGCTGGTTTTGCTCACTGTGAAGTGCCTAGACTATAGAGCAGTGGCGTAGGAACATGGGGTGGGGGATGGGGGGGGGGGGGCAGGGGCCAAAACAAAGTGAAGTTAAATATTAATCCCAGAATTTTCCGTAGTAAGTATGCATATACATTTAAACAATTCGACAGACACTGTCACCTTGGTAAAACGAATATGTTTGCCTGTATGCTTCGTCATTACATAACAAAATTAAGACTAAATTTACTAAAATGGGCCACTTCACGTTAATTTGTTAAGTTTTTTTTATCGCAGATAGTTGCTGAAAAACAATGTTTACAGAGTCCGAGTGCAGTTAAAAATTGACGAAATAACTGTGGTATGGTGAAAATTAGACCCCAGCTGCCGCCCAAAAAATTTGCAAATAAATCCCCCCCCCCCAACTTTCAAAACGCTCAGTACTCTAGAGAATAAAGACGAAATACTCATGTATTCTTAATGCGTACGTGACATTATCCACGTATTCACCACCTCTGAACCCTCATTTGTTTCCCTTTTTCTCTAAACTAAACGAAACTAAACTTTTTGCAAACAAATAAAACTTTAATGTGCTATTTCTTGGCTGGTGTTTGTACCACTTGGCAGTGAGGCGAGAGCGAGGAAGGGTAATGACATCGCATGTAGGTATTCTATGAACGGCACGTGGCACTTAATTAACTCATCTTTTTATCAGGGTATAATAAACATCTAGGAGAAATGTGAAAGATTTGGATTTTGGCACGGTTTTCAAAATTGATTGTTGTCTTTAAAAGTTGCTCAAAAGAAATCGTGATAGGTCTCTTTTTGAAACTTAGTTTTTACAACAGATCAGAATGGATGTTAAAGGAAGAGAGAAAGAAAGAAAGAATGTAGACCTCGTTATTAATTTAATAATTCCTCCAAAAAATATTTGACCGACCAACCAGGGTTTTAAGCGGAATGCATGGATTTATTCTGAACACTTTTTGACATATCCTAAAAATTACAAAACTGATAAGGTTGTTGATAGCTATATCAGAGGGCATTTTCATAATGTTGCTTAGTTTTTTAATTATTAAAATGACCGTAAATATGGTATTATGCTATAAGAGAGTAAATGAATGACCCAAGCTTTTTTCTAAGAGACATAGGCACATATAAAATGTGGACATGTTGTCTGGAACCACCTGCAGAAGTTAAAGTTTTTGGGGTTGAGAATAGAAGACAAAAAGTTCTCCGCAGTGTATGTTAAATTTCGCTGGACTTTCGCGATTATAAATGGACATTATATACAAAAAATATGTTGTCCCGAGCTCATCCAACCGTCATAAGCTAACATTGTAATATATTACTAGCTCCATGTTCCCTTTTTACTTTCATGTTTAGTTCTTGAAGTAATTGCAAGAGTTTCTTACATAACTGACGGATCTTGGAGAGTGAATAAGGCTAATCGAGCTGTGTTTTACACGACTGGCAGAAAATATCTCTCGTAGATAATAATTCAGACCGAACTGTTCGTTTATTGGCAAAACTCCCCAGTGATCTTGCGTTGTCTGCCAACTCCCACATTGTGCTCAATGGACATAGTCAACTGTATGTTGGCACTACTAGACCCTGTCTCCAGGTTACTAGGGTTTGTTGGCTACCGAGAGCACATCACTTAGCACTGTCGTTAGATGGGCGCCACCTGTCCTTAGCCATTAGTTACAGTTTGCCTCAAAGGATCGGTAGTTAGAATTGTCCGTTGTGGCACTGAAATTCGGTACCACCCACACTTACAACGGACAATTCTAATAGTTTTTTTAAGTTCTTCCTTTGTAATACGTCGAAAGTATCAGCCATCAGTTTATCCATTCGTTGTTTTAAAATTACTCTCGTATGCATTTCGAGAAAAATTAATTCGTAAGTAGTGTTCTATACCTATCAAATTGCGCGCGATGGCCGTCAAAAATCGACTAGTTTTCTACACATATTCTGGCATTCAAATTCAGGAACTAATAAGATAAGATGATCAAAATACTGTGTGAACAGGAAATTACAATAGCACGAATAGCTGCAAATGTCATAAACATATTGCTCTTCAAAATTAAAATTTGAGTATCGACATTTTAGAGTTGAATTATTACATTTTTCGCTTGACTCGTACAAATTAAAATACTGAACTATTTTCGTGATAATAGTGAAATTGTGTCTGAAAGCTATGAGTTGGTAAAGTCTGAATGCACCATTAACAGCATTGCGACGCTGTCGTCTTTCCCCCCTCATACCACAACAAATCATTCTAAATAAAAACTATATTGACAAAATAATACATTTCGACTATGTAAGCATGATGATATTCCATTTTCTGAGTACAAAAAAAAGTCAGTTCTGGTAATCGAATGACATAAAACAACTCCTATCTTTATTTGATCATAAAAATTCGTAAATAGAATCACCAGTATACGACCAATGCACAAATGTCATCAACATTTCACGTAATTAGATTTGATGAGAATGTATATGTGCACAACGGCGTCACGAATGGCAGACGTCCCTAGTAATTGAATCAGTTGATTGAAACAATATTCCTTGTTATCTCTCCATGCGATTTGTCGTAACTCTGAAAGGTATGCCTGAGTGCATGTGTACTCGGATTGACTTGCGGTAGTAATGCGCGTTCAATCATGCAATAACGCAAGCATTATTATTCTATGGTGCAATTAGCTGCTCGCCGTACCGGTACGTAGGGCTTGAGTATTCATGGTGGTTATTTGTTCGTCGAACTAAAAGCATAATCGAGTTCAAATTTAATTTAATCTATTTGTGTTCAATCATTTCTGTCAATGCAGCGAAATTCCGAAAACTAGGTATAAATAATAAAACTTTTAACACACCAGACCTTATCCAGTCTAGAAGTCAGAATTTCCATCTTCGAGCAAAATCAACAGTAACTTAGCAACTTTAATGTATGTTTTACTTATTTTCACTTTAAAAATATATATTTGATTTCGAGGCTTGGGTGCACGAGGATTCTCATCGTCTCAAGAGTGCAGTAGGTGTACTTTCGTATTTTTCGAATTTCATAGTGGAAAATAATCTTATAATTATTTGATCTGTATAATTAAATCTTAATTGTCGTACACTGCCTATTTTCGCTTTTCCCCTGTGAATGTCCAAACAAGTTTTTTTTTATTTTGGTGATCTTTTCATATTTAGTTGTGACTAATCGGGACCAAAATTAGGAAAAAATTTCTGGATAATATAAAAAATATCTTCATCGAATGACAGATCTATAGACGTAAAGTTCGTGAATGGGACACATTTGGCAGCTAGCAAATAGCTATTCGCTCGGCCAAGATTCATCCGACGTATTTGAAACTTTGCAGAGTTTATCAGTAAACCATACGTGGACAGCCCTGCGGTCATAGATTTCAAAAATTTGTCGTAATCTGCCACAAAAATCACAAATATAGCCAATTTGGGAGTTTTTAACAAAACCAAAATTCGTGAAAACTAATTTAATTTTTATAAGTTTTTTAAAACAAAATTTGAAATGGTTACTGCAGAGACCTATATTTCCACATTCGTGACACATTTTCAAAATTCTAAACACCTGTGGTGTCAATCGGCCGAGCGACACAGCAATTTGCCTAAAACGCATTTCGATAGTCCCGTCCAGTCGTACACAGTGCAGTAGATATACATCAGAACCGTTTTATTTGTGTAAGCTGTTAAGTACACAATGTATCGTGAAGTAATTGTTATTGCAGCTTATTTATTATATAAGCCGGCTAATAATGAACATCGCAATAAGTCTCGTGGGCTTTCCTCGTAAACAAAGTCATTTTCTTGGCATCCCCGTCGCCTGATGACGTCACAAAACACGATATCGGGTCGCCAAGGTCACCTTAGCTTGATCACGTGGCCTCGCCAAGAATACGATGTAATGCATTTCTAATTACAATTCCACTCATCCTCAAAGAGCAATTAATGCACTTGTTTTCATTGGGATGGCCAGGTCGTTGTCCTGATGGATGTTATTTCCTGACACGATAGGCTAATATCGTTGAAACGACTCAAAATAAGATAATCAAGGAACACTAATCCGTAAAAATAAGTTTGTTTGAACTTATGATTAGAGTTACGTTTTTCTAGCGTTTTTTAATGCTACAAAATGCTAATTTTTACTCAAAATGATGTTTTTTAATACTGTCGTGTTTTACTTTTATGTGACAACATTGAATTGAAATGTTCCTATAATTCAACATTTAGGCCTACTATTTGATCTTTGAAGTGCAAGAAACACAATGCAAGAAACACCCCCCCAATTATGGTTTTGGTGGAAAGGAAAAAATAAATGCTACAAAATGACAAATTTAATGCTAAATATTCAAAATTTCAATGCTATACAAAAACGTATCTCTACTAATTATGTAATTTAATAATTTTTGTGAATATGAAATATGTGGTACGTGAGTGTGTCAACTGCCGGACTTCCCAACCGATCTAAGTCTCAAGCAACCTTAAATTTAGTTAGGTTAGAGAACGAGTACGTTAGTAGAGACATCGGCAAGTTGAGAATTCGGTCAGTTAAACCGTAGCCATTGAGCTTTTCACGCTAAATATCCTGCCTGATTAAACTCTCGCGATGTGCGCGGTGACACACACGTACGATTTTCGAATTCAAAATCAAAATGCGTTTTATTTCTTTAGCAACAATAATACAGATTGTATGCTCACTTACTTACATAGTTGGCATAACTACCGTACAAGTCTTAAAATAGGCTACGCTTGCAAAGTTCTAAAACAATCTTAATAGTAATACAAATTATTTAATAAATAGTATGAAAACAATATCACGCTTAATTAGAATTAAAGAAAATAATTAATTAAAAGTAATAGATTAGGGCGCTGTTCCTAAGCGTATGGCTCTACGAAGACGTGGGTTCGAATCCTGCATAAGGCATGAGTTTTTTTTTATAATCGTCCTTCACCCTCATCTATCACCACTCATCGTCTCGAATAGCCTGAGTGCATTAATAGAGACGTTGCGCAACGCTAATCTTTGCCGTGTACCGAATGAGCTGAGCTCCATATTGGTTTGTCCGGTATCAAAATCAATCCCTCCGAACTCCGCGCAAGATGGGGCTAAGTGTTTGTTGTAGTGCACACCGCTGCAAGCGCATCTACTGTGTGGGCGTCGCGACGCCTGGAGCCCAGGACGCGTAGCTTGAATCAATGACATATAGGTCAGAGGTCAAAATTTTGGTTTGGTTTGATACAAGAAGATGGCCAGCGAAGAAAGAAGTTTATAATCGTTACTGGTAGATTATTTAGTGCATTCATCATTCCCTTGACTTCAATAGACATTCGTACAAAATATGATGTACATGTGTATAATAAAAATATAATCTACCACCCGTACAAAACAACACATTTCCGCTTTCGTATTCGCGCTGGTATAGATGCCGAAGAAAAACGTATATAAAGTCTGCGTGACGTTTACAACGGCAATTTGTTTTTTATTATCGTGAGACTCACGGACAGATAAAAGTGATCACTCCCTAATTAGTCATATCGCATAATGAGGGACAGACAAATACAAATTGATGACTATCGTAGCCTGTTTTGAAAACTTTTCAGTGTTGTTTCGCTACCTTACTAAAAGGTTAAACTTCGACGGTAAAACTCACCCAAAACTAAACCTTGTTGATATACGTTTCGGGACCGTTCTGGATCCCTTCGTCAGAACGATTGAGTGGTAGTCGTCCTTCGCACTTTGCTTGCGTAGAGGTGAGGGTTCAGATAAAGTCGATGCAATGTGTAGAATATGCTACACCTATATCTTACTTTTCAGATAACACATTATTTTGTTACTCTCCCTCCACCTAAAAAACGCGATGTGAAATATCGACGTCAAATACTGTCATATAAAAGTGTCCGTATTATTATTGATATGCTTCTTCGCTTTCACCCCCTTCTTCCTTTCAACCTCTGGAATCAATGTATTCTATCTGTTGGTTGTCAAACATCCCCAAGTCTGAGATATTATGTAAAGCGACGTCGATCTCAAGGGGGGGGGGGGGATATCGAACCTTGAAGTTATTGGCTGCCTCGTATAATTTTATTCTATCTTCCTCTGCGGCAGATTTACAGGGACAACGCCTTGTTTCAGGTACACCCGTAGACGGAAGTAAATCTAGGGCTGAACAGATTACGTCAATCCACACTCAGAACCAATATAGATGATAATATATATGTATCTTTAGAACAACTAATACGCGAGTGTCAAAATTTTGAATTGTCATTTTCGATAAGTGTTTATATCTTAGATTATTGTTAAGCAATGAAAGTTATTTCAAAGAATAAAAAAATAAAATGTCTAAATACCTAAATTGTTGATAACTTATATTCGAAAACGTCTTTCTTCCGCCTAAATAGTAATGGATAATTAGAAGCGCCTACTCAAAGTTTTGGCAACATATTTATTCGGTAATTAATTATGAAGAGAAAGTTTAGCTTGTTAGAATAATCACGACAATTTCCCGTCTGTGGATGTTAAAAAGTTTGTCTCGCTGTATAACAAGTAGTAAGCAGGACAATCATGTCTATCATCATCTGATTTTGTCCACCCCTAATTGGTTAGTCGGTCTCTTGGTTGCAAGGCAAGCCTATAACTGAACACAAATTGTTTTTCGTATTTTGTCTTTCTACCGGAAATAATCATCAATAGAATTGTAATGATTATTCAATCACACCTTGTAGTAAATTAATTGACAATTAACGTGTAATTGTTTCCATGATTGCACGAATATTACAAATTACAATTCCAATTGTTCTCGGTAAACCAACCAAAGCAATTATGGTATGTCAGATAGCACAGTTTGTAATTATTAATCGATGACGAATTTAATTGGTAATTGAAACCTAATAGCATTTCAACAAATTGTAAACACATTTGATTTAGTTCAAGTTACGAAACATTGACAACGTGGATTTTATAAAAATATTTATGGAAATTGCAAGACAGGACCCTGCAGAAAAAATAATAAGAAGAGATGCTATTTGCTAAAGCAGGTGATGCCAAAGGAGGGTGAGTTGAGGGCCACCAAAAACATTCTGTAGCATCCTTGTTGAAGGGCCAAGAAAAATAGCTTTCAAATCGGAGGTCATGTTCGTTCATACGGACAGATATAAAATTTAAACTTTTAATTTTGGGAGTTTTTAATAAATAAATAAATAAAAATAAATAAATTAATTAATAAATAAATAAATAAATAAATAAATAAAATGCTGGAATGTAACTAGTAAGTATGTGCAGAATCTCACACTCGGACCACCATCTGATGTGTGTGTTTTCTTGCTACTACGAGATGGTAATCAAGAACGAAGTTAGTTCCTAATTGTGTTTCCCGCAACCAAGACGCCGTCTGTAATCTCACCCCGCGCGCCTTGGTGAAACCCGGGGGGGGTAGATTGCTGATCACAGTTCACAGCCGTCCGTCTGGATTATATACGGCGCAAATTGCAGGACTAATCCGCGACAAATTGGGCTGATTAGAAGCTAGGTTCTCTGAACTCCGGTTTTCCGAAACTCCGCTAGGCACCTTGATTAGAGGAGGCTATTATTAGGGGACGCAAATTTAGTGTTTTTCGAATAGAAGCTTGTGTTTGTGAAAATATTACAAAGTGTGACATTTTCTCAACCTCGAGTGTCCACACGCATATCGAGAATATATTTTAAATTGCATTTTCAATTTTTTAACTTTTCACTTTTATTGGCTTGTTAGTTTCAATCCGAGTTGTTTAATTTTTCATTGGCATTACAAGAAGATCCCATAAGGTGTTTTTGAAGCCAAGGGAAAAAATAGATGCACGAATAGTATACTGTTTTTCAAATTGAAAATGCATAACTGGATTTTACAGTGCTAGCTTTCTGCTTTCCGTACATCTAGCTATGATGTTCAGCTTCTAGCTATCGTTATTCTTACGTTTACTTTTGTTCTTACTTTAAATTCGCAAATGGCATTGTGCGATTTTTATTATACATTTTCTTTATTGTCCTGAAAACCGTAACATATCTAAGGATGAGGTTGCAAAGATTTTCTGAAAATTTAATAGAATCGTATAGTATCCGTTTGTCTGGTAGCTAAACCCCCAACCATTAGTTAGCTTTCTTCTATAGTAGTATTCAAATTGAAGTCTTGGCTTTATGATTATTTCGTTTTCCTTGAAACTTGTCTTGTAAAATAGTATAGGACGGGATATTAGAGCGGCCGTTTTTCTTGTTTTGAAATCTTGTCAATGTCATGCTACGACAACAAAATTTTGTCATGTTTTGTTTTGTCATGTTACGACAACAAGACCCGTAATGGATAGCAAACAATATGTTCGCGTGGAAAAGTTTGATGTCTGTCAGTTGCAGATAACCTTCATTGAAGCTGGGAGTTTCTTAGAAAAGGAAACACAAATGGGTATACTGTTAGGACGATAAGAACAGTTTAGTTGTCCTCCTTTGTAAAATAGTTTTTATACTGAATAGGATAGTACAGAAGTGTGTTCGAAACTTTTCAGTTACTACGTAAGCAGAAGTGAAGGTCTCTATAATAGTTACATGTTCATAAAAAGATTTTTGGTTAGTAATAAGTTTTTATGAGATTTGTAGTTAAAAACCCCAAAATTGAAAAATCGATAATCTCCTACAGTTAGGGCTGCCCATTCTTAAATCCTTGATTGACAACAATGCAAGTTTCATAATATACATCCTGGCCGAGCGAATAGCTATTAGCAAAGTGCCAAAATGTATTATGGAAAGACATTCTAAAACAATCTCTCCCCCATGTCTTGGCACGAACACGAACACCCTTAAAGCTGTGTGCTTTCAAGATTTGCATGCGAAATTTCAATTCGCGAGCCCCCCCCCCCCCCCCCCCCCCCCCCCCCCCAGGGTACCGTATCTCTGTTGGCTAGGTCATGCACCCACCAACTGTAACATTGATCTGTTCCAAGAGACATCCCCTGTTGGTGTTGGCGTGGACCCAAGGCCGGCGTTCGTGACGTCACGGGTACCCCCCCCACCCCTACACCCCCCCCCCCCCACGCCGCGCAGAATTATAGATTTGGCGAATTCCCCCTTCCCTTCCCTTCCCTTCACCACCAGGTTTATCCCCGCGTCTGCTACAACTAAATTGGCTTTTAAAGTGTTAACTTTTCTTCTTCAATTTTCTTCAGGCATTTTAAGGGTAGGCCTAATTCACGGCGACACTTCGCCGTTATGTCGTTGGTTTTCGGTTAAAAGTAGCTTTCAGCTGTCAGCTGTTTTACTCGCGGCCACTTTTAAAATCATCTTGAAACGTAACGAATTACGCTTCGCTGGATAAAATAGAGTGCAGAGCAAAAATAAAATAGACACTACCATTCCTTGAATCTGAAACACCCTAATTTTACAGGAAAGTCGTAAATTCTCACGATGAATACGAACTTAACCTCCGATTGACATGCGTTTTTAGTTGGCATTGACCTTCATTAAGGGTGATGCATAATGTTTGGTGACCTTCGGGGTCATGAGGTCGAGGCTAGTCTTTTTAAAAGGGGCACCTCAACAAAGAAATTTCAATGCTGGATAAGATTTTATACTCGTGTTCCTCTTTGACAATCTGTTGATTAAGTAGTTTCGCTCCCTATTTTGGTACTTTCGCACTCGTGTTGTTTACTATCGCGTGTTGCAGAAGGGTTACAACTCCGACTGCACTATCCACTGAACTTTGAAGTGAAGGGTCTACGCTGGCTCGATGCAGCTACCGGCGATCATCGAGCGCTGTTGATGCTAATAGGGGTAGTTGGTCGGAACAAGAGGAGTGTGTCAAGCGCTCGTTGTGTATGTATGAGAACTCCTCGTGTGTGTATGAGAACTCCTCATGTTTGCAACTATGAGAACTCCTCGTGAGAGGAAGTGTTTGAAAAGAGACTTCAACTCCTACACAAACAACGTATAAACGCCAACACTTCAGAGTCAACCGACGATGAATGCAGCTTTCATTCTTTCACTTCACTCTTTCGGTGAAAAGTTTTATAAAATCGTAACGAGTATAAAATGTCAACGAGGTACAGTTTCAAAAGGAAAAAATGGGAAAATGGCAAAATGGCAAAATGCGACGCATTCATCTACCCTTCTTTCTAAAACTGCATAGAACGAAATTCGTGCACTCATGTCGACCGTAATATATTTTTCTCTCACGGAAAGCAAGAAACGCACTAGGAAAGTAGGTGGGAATAAAGTAAAGTATTTCAAAAAGTGGTGGAGGTCCCTGAGGAAGAAGACAGTGAAGTAGATAATAAAGAGGAAGAAAACGAGTATGTGAGGGACGAAGCGTTAACCCTAGGGGCCAAGAATGTGGTGGGACCCTCCCACCCTCTACCCTACTTCTAAGTTATATTGATTGATTTATTATACTCGTGAAAACATGCTTTATTTCCACCGTTAGTTGTGCCCTGACTCAAGGTCTACTAAATCTCCCAGCGGACTTCACATGAGATTGAGTATACCTTGGTTTGTGCGAGTGTTGTGGCCGACTCTGACGTCACCACGACACACCCACGCTCTCTCTCCTAGGGGGGGGGGGGGGTGATATTGATCCCAGACACGCGTGCTAAGGAATCACTCTAGCACCGTCTCACGTTCTCTGGATCAACATTCACTCTCGCACCTCTTATAATACCCAGTCACGTCCGGATATTCTTTGTTTTACTTGCTACTCGAGCTTTCAACAGTTCAACTACAATGTAAGCTTTTCAGAAACAAGATAACTTCTTAACTTTCGGTCGAGTCCACTTTCCTTATATATTATTCGAGGGTGTTTCCACTGTCTGCATTATAGATCGCAGCGAGGCCAAAGATGTTGGAATTGTAACAGAAACACTTCTTAATTTCTTTCCCAGTGTCTTAGTGAACTCATGGATTTACTGTGGAGCTCATTTTGACCTGTCCCCATGGATTTACTGTGGAGCTCATTTTGACCTGTTGAGAGTTTTGTCATCCAAAAATCGTGAACATTTGGGAGGTGATTAGAGAGAGATGCTAGAGGCGAGCTCATCAGACATCGTCGGGGCCTCCTCTCCCCTTTTTTTTGACGACCTTTCTGACTACAACACTTACGATGAGAAAGACGACCACGACGTGAGGACCCCCCCCCCTTTCCTCCCCCTGTGGCTGCATCTGTCTAGCATAAACATTTCCTACCCCAACGCGTAACGCAGTATGTCCTAACGGTTGACGCGCCCTTAATCAAATAAACTAATTGTGAGTATTTCGTCTACGAGTTCACGTCATTTTGTTCTATCAGATTTCAATTTGCCTACAAAATAACGATCAATTTCAATTTCTTGAAACGATCACACCGCTGGCTTCTCCCGTCTGATGGGGCTGTAAAGAGGGGTTGAGGGTGGTTGGGAGGGGGTTGTGTTTGCGCCACAGTCTGCTATTTCTAAAGTTTCAATTAACCTAACTTGATTGAAAGCACAATGCTTCATGTAGTTAATTGAATTCCCTACTCGCCGTCTGTCGACGACCCATTTCCGAATGAGAAATCACTTCCCGACTGTTGATTGCTGTCTGCTAAATATATGCGAACTTTGCTGATTTAGAAATACTCCTAAACGAAACCGTTGTTACTTTTACCACAAGGCTTATTGTATATTATATTGTATGTATATAATATATATTATAGGCTGTAGAGTACGTCAATAATGGCCAATATTTTTTGGATCAAAATCCTCCAAGGTCACGGGGCATAAAGATCGTCCCCATGTTATTTCTTATGGGAGATTTTTGCCGATGGGACCTAGCTCGAAAAATGTCATGTTTGACAATTTTTTGGGAGGTCATGGTGGCCCCAATAATTTTTCTGTTAGTTGCTAAATTCATTACTAGTTAGCCTGAATGAAATATATTTTTTGAGTTTAGCGCTTAAATACCCCTTTAAGACGATATATACATGATTAAATCCTACTTAAAAATATGCCGGTATCTAGTGGGTTCGCTCGTCGATGGTGTCGGCGCCTACAGGGTTGACTTGGTCGGCTTAAAATTTTATGTCCCCACTGAAAATCAGTTATGTGACTGAGTGGGTAGACTAAATGAGAATTTATATGTGTCTATTGGTTTAAAGGGTCTTTTATAAATATTTATAAATACCTCTTTTTCTTTCGAGTGTGTTTACTCTCCTTTTCACTATTCTATATAGACTCGGAAATTAGTCTATATTTCTCAAGAAGCACGAATACGGGAGTGCCTAGAACAGGGAGTGAAACAGATTGTCAAAGAGGATGCAAAATGAACATTTATTCAGCAATTAAATCTCTTGGTGGAGGTGCCGGGTTGAAAGAATAGTCCCGCCCCCTGACCCCCAGGGTCACCAAACACATTCTGTATCATCTTTGTTGAAGGGCAATGTCAACCAAGAAAATCTTGTCAGTCGGGTGTCGTGTTCTGTTTTTCTCGTGAGACGTGACACACGCACAGACGGACAGAAGTGATGCTTAGGGGAGGTTCACAACATGTTTGTCTCCGTCTCGTCTGGGATTTGAACCTGCCTGCTCTGCTTGTCCATCAAACCCCCTGGGACACAACATCTGTGTCCCTGAACAATCTCACGACAAATACAGCCGTGTTTGCTCTTGACTGGAGAAGTTTAACTTTACTTTAGCCCCCGTGGATTGTGCCTGGTTGTCTGATAATCAAGTTGTGCTTGGTTGAGGAAAGTTGTGATAGTTGATTCAGTTAAAGACAACTACATCTTGAGGTAGTATGAAATATCAAGAAAAGGTCGTATGATATAAGAAACGGCGTCCACAAACTTTCCTAGTTTGCTAGGACCACCGAATTCCCTAGCGGCGAGCGCAACTCGCAAGGATAGTGTTTACCTCGGTTTTCTACCATTGGCCGGAATGACAAAAGGAAAACTGTGTTGTCCATATCATTCAGCCGAGAAAACATTATTAATTTGCCTAAAACGCAAGTCCTATCTTAGCTTAGAGCTTTTATAGACCGAGAAGAAACGCATGATAGCATGGCCAACACAGAAAACGCCCCAAATGTAGAATATAGTTAGAAATAAAATATACATTGCTGCTGAACGAAGTTGACAACGCCGTCCGAGAGAGTGGATTGAAGAGTGTGAGATGGGATTGGGGGTTGTGGGCATTCAGGGGCAAGTCGTACGGGGTATGGAAAATTCCAAATCACTTTGAACCGGACAAGACTAGACAAGTGACTAATAACTTCTCCAAGGTCTAGACCATAATCTAGCTCAATTCGCATAATAGGCCAACCATCTGCGCATCTGAAACCGTGGCCATACACATTCCAAATTTTATTACAAACACAATTATTTTAAGAGTTGATTTTCGTGCTACTGTAAAAGTCTGCCACCGATAAAAATGATTTATAGCTTCTACACAATGGATACAGGCACAGTTAATGGACACTCAGCGTCTAGAGTGCAGTAATTTCGTACTTTTACCATTGAGTATAGAACTATACTCAATTATTTTACCACTTTTACAGTTGCACGCAAGAAAATCAGTTTAGTTTATAGTTCTATTTTCACCCTTCGATAGGTACATATATTATATACATAGATATTAAACATCTTTAGTAGGCTAGATCAGCAGTCATTGGCCGGCCACTTCCGTGACAATTTGAAGCCATCTTGAAATACCTGTTTGCATGTTAAGTAGATGGGAGCGATTTGTGGCCAAAATATTTTTAAAGATGGCCTTCAGTTTGACAGGTGAGCATACTAGCCATTTACACCAAATGATTACTAAATTCCCTTATGCAATAACTTCTTATTGTTTTTGTATGTACATTCCCATGCTGCACAAGCTAAAACCATATCAAACAATCTATTAAAATACTTTCTTGCATTAAAAAAACATAAAATAAAACGCCAAATCGCGTTCTTGAATATGGCAGATTGACTCTTTAATTTGCTACGCTCACGTCTGTGCGGGCGTATTGGAGACTGCGGATCTAGCCTACTATAGGTGTTTAATATCTATGGGCCTATACATAAATTCTAATTTCTCATATATATCCCTCTTAGCTTGGCCCAACACAAAAGCGCGCTCAGGTGTTGACGATTGCAGCTGAACGGTTGGATATACCATTCACCATTACCAAAATTTCCCTGGATGTTAATAGAGTTCCTTTATATTGATATCCACACTTGGTTGCCAAGAATTAGTCTAAAAAAATCAATGCGAGAGGTAAGTCCAAAACGTAAAAAAAATGAAAATCGAAAACATGGATTTCAATTCTGGAAATTTCCTCCAAACCGTTTATTTTACGATAAAACCAAATTAACTTGCACGTTTTACATTGATTTAAACGTTGATTTCCAGTGTGGAAATTTGCTTAAAAAAATCTGTACACAAAGAATAAATTCCCAAGTTCACCAAAATTGAGTAAATTATGGAGGTTTCACGTTTTTTTAATTCAAAACCGATTAATTAATCTTAAAATACGCGTACTAGATCTCATAGATTGATCCTTTATTAACGTAGTTGTGAAATGTTATACCTATGTTGTTATCCGTTTACCAAAAAAAAAAAAATAAACAGAAAGCTGAACGTTTATACTCGTCTTCGCGCCAGAGTTTTTAAAACAGGGTTCATTTTTGGTCGAAGTTTACATATTTCGTGTAACCAAACGTTAAAAAATATTTATGTATAGTTGTTCCGAAGCAAGTAAGCAGATGCTGACGTCACCAGCGGGTGGATTACAGCCAATCAGCGATCCCCGATTTAAATAAACTGATCGCTCATTGGCCCACCAAAACGGCGCGCATCTGCTTACTTGTTTCAGAGCAATTTTACGAAGATAAACATAAACCTTTATATGCACAAAAAAACTCATCTTGATCTGTGGAAAAATTTATAAGAGTTCGAAAAGTATGAACGCTCATTATCAGCTAGGCTTTCTCGTAGTAATTTCATTGTGATTTCGAATTTCATACAGTCATCCACTGTGCTGTTAATATTATAAGGGGTTCTTTCCGGCCTTTTCAAGACAACATTGCTAACTGAAAAATACCCAATACTATTGTCAAACGGAATCGATAAAGGCAAGCTCTGAATTGTAGTAAACAGTAAGATCTATGCTCCTAGGCCTATACATTAAAAATTTTCTTTAGTACATTTGATACATGTAGTTATTCAAATTGATATAATTCTTGAATCAACATCATAAAAGGGCAAGAGTAACGTTGTTTTTACGAGCATATGCTTCTGCATAAGTATCATTGCAACATAACATATTCGCCGCATGATTCGTATTGATTGTCGCTTATGAATGGCCAGCTGTAGCCTAAAATAGACTGATTGACGTAGGCTGGACTGAAAATGGCAAGGACACATTTACGTCGTTCGTCTTGATTGTTGTTTATGGATCCTGTCACTTAACTCTTCAATAGTTTCGGAACTGTCACGGTTTTTACTACCTTCGTGTCGGCACGATATTGTGATCTATAGTCCATGCGTGATAAGAAGCATTCTGCACACAGGTTACAAGTTGCGACACGAAACCTGCCTGAATCCTCAACTGCAGTTATTTCGTACTTTTTTTAATTACACGCAGGAAAAGCAACACATTTTGGTTCTGATTTTAACCTCCGATAAATCCTTATTTATCGTAAGCTTTCTTCTAGCCCGGCGCCACCACCAAAAAGATCGACGAACGACAAATCATTTTATTTTTGTATTCTTCTTCGACGAACAGGATATATTTAACAGTTGGCACATAGCTATTCGCTCGGCCAGGAAGAATCCGAGATATATATGAAACTTTACATAGTTTTCAATAAAGCATACATTGACAGCCCTACAATAATAGATTTGTAATATTTTACGTCTTGTCAGGGTCAATTCATGAATATGGTCAATTTTAAACTTGGCAACTAAATCCAAAATCCTGTTTTTTTATGTTTGCTAGCGTCGATGCCGTTTCTCGTCAGAATGCTTTTAACTTCCTTCTTTAATTGTTGAATGTAGGATATTTATGACAAGAATAAACAACAGTAATAATTAAAAAAATTGTTTTTTGAAAAGTGTTACTTACTGACACTTTACTTCCGTGACAATTACCCAACATTTCATATATCTGTGGTGTCAGTCGGCCGAGCGAACATGAATATGCTTAAAACGCATGTCCTATATCCTCTTAACTTGCTTAAGGTACTCCCGTACCCATGCTTGATTAAGATTATTTCAGTTTGTATGTTTGGTTTCTTCTTTATAACCATGCCTATCTCTCAGGTTCCGGTCAGAAGGATCTAATCAAGCTGTTCAGACCTGTCTACACGCTGCGTAGTATTCTCGGTACCTTCCTTATTTGTACTTGCTGTACACATTAGTATGCGCTATCCGTACTCACCTAGTTATTTCCACCAAGTGCAACATTTTCTATTTGCGTTGTCTCTATTAAAGCAGAATATAAAATAGTGTTATGAAACTGCGAACGGATTTGAAAACACGCCACGTCCCCTAGGGCTG
>JAMZAV010007533.1:0-26697 GCA_024449915.1 Sweltsa coloradensis
AAAAATTTAAAAAAAAAAAAAAATTTGGTTTTCCCAAAAGGGGTTTTTTTTTTTAAAAAACTCAAGGGCACCCTGGTTCAGTGGCAGTGACACAAATAACAAAAATTTTTTTGGGGAGACAATTAAAATTAAGTCATCTCGAAAGTTGTCTTTTTTTTTATTTCCAGAAGGAGTGGTTCGTGAATACATTGGGCCTGTCCGAAATAGGACACCCTGACCCTCGGAGAATGATGGAAGGTTGGAATTTGGACTACAAGGTAACCAGAAGATGAGATCCCCACAAGTTTGCGGTAATTCCCCCAAATTAGTCTTGCCAGAAGTGATACAGCACGCAATTTTTCTGAGTCACACATTAAAAAAAGAACAAAGATGTGTTCCACTCATTTTTGTGATACATTCCCCCTTTACGTCTTCCCTCAGAAGGAGACAGCACCATCTCTGACGTCACACTATAAAGAAAAAACCCCAAAAGATGTTTACCACTACTATATTGTGATACTTTCCCATTTACGTCTTGCTCAGAATTGAACAGCACCCAATCTTGATTTCAACAATCAAGAAAGAACCAGAAATGTGTATTACCACTACATTGCGATAATCCCTCCAGTCTACCCACCAGAAGTGATACAGCAGCAATCTCTGACGTCACAATATAAAGAAAGAACCGAAGATGGTATCACCATACATTGCGATACACCCTCCAGTTACCCCTCACTAAAAGTTATACAGCCCAATCTCTGATTTCATCAAAGAAGAACGGAGAGTGCACACATCAAGAAAGAACCAGAAGTGTGTATCCATACTATTTTGCGATACACCCGTTACGTCTTGTCCAACAAGGGTTGTCTAATCGAAACGAGGCCCTTAAAAGGCGATATCTGCCTCAAGAATTTCGAAAAAAGTACCGCTCCCCGGCACACGAGGATCCACCGGGGGGAAACCTTTCCCCTGTGGGGGGCGATGCAGGTTATACAAAAGAGTAGCCTCGTCAATCATAGTGGAGTCATACGGAGAGAAAACCGTTTGTGTGTACTTTAAATGTTTGTAAGGCACGGGTTCCCCCTAATTTTTAAATTTGCCTTAAAACCCTTTTCAGGACACATAAAAGGGGGAAGACCGTTCGTGGTACCGGCCCCCCAAAGTGAAAGGGAAGGTTTTACAAAAAAACAACATTTTTACACAGCACCCCGAAGACCATACGGAGGGGAAAAACCCTTTGCCTGCGGGGACATTTCAATGGGAAGAAATTTACACCCTAAGATTTGCGTCAAAGACCATGCCAGGACCACATTTGAGGGAAAAACCGGTTTTTGTGCACCGGGGCTTGGGCTGTGGGGCACGTTTTAGTCAAAAGGGCAAGGTCCTTTTAGATCTCCGGCCCCCCTGGCGGAAAGGTCGTCTAACTCGCCCCGTGGTTTTGGGCCTAGGTTAGGTCGTCGCAACCGTTCCACAAGTATAGCAGCCCATATTGGTGAACCCTGACGAAAAATAGAGGGAATTTAAAAAATCAAAGTGAACGCCCCCCGCCCCCAAAACTTGACCAAAAAAATGACGAAAGTAGAGGCCAGAAAAGAAAAAAAGGGGGCCTTTTTGGATAATAAAAAAGGGCAACCCAAAAAAAAAATGAAGCTAGAATTTTTTTGTAAAAGTAAAATTAAAAAAATTTAAAAAATATTTAAAAACCCTATGTTATAGCCTTTTTTGGGGTTTTTTACGGGTTTTTAGTGTGTGGGGGTAATACCATGAGCAATTTTTCTTTCGATTTTTAAAAAATTTTTTTTTAAAAGCCTGTTTTCCCGTAATTGGATGAGCGTAGCGAGCGAAAACGAAATTTCATTTCACTACACAAAGGGGAAAAAAAACAGGAATGTTTTTTTTTATTTTTTTTTTTTTTTTTTGTCTCAAATAAAACGATTTCCGGGTAAAAACCCATTTCTCCCAAATTTCGCTGAAAGTAAAGGAGGCCCTTCGGGAAAACTCTGAACTTAGAAAAGCCACGTTTTTTAGCGCAATGAAAATTTTTTCTATTTAAAAAACCAATTTTTCGATTTTTTTTTTGGTTTTTTAAAACTTTCTTCGACTTAAAAAAACCCCACATGCTTTAAACCGTGGAAATGATTTTTTCACAAACCTTAATTTTTGAAATTTAAAATATTTGTGTTTAAATTTGAGCGCCCCCAAAAAGAAAATTTTTTCTTAGAAAAAACGCAAATTCATGTTTTATTTTTTTTATTTTTTTAAAAATTTTTTGACAAAATAACACCCACATTCTTTATTTTTTGGAATAATTTTTTAACAAAACCTTAATTTTATGACCCTTTTATATTCCCTTTTGAAATTTTTCGCAATCAAAAAATTATTTCTTTATAATAATTTTCAAAATTTTTCGATTTAAACAGGTTTTTTTTTAAAAAACTTAAGGCTTTTTATAATTTTCATTTTTTTTTTTAAAATGAAAAGGGGGTTTTTTTGATTTAAAAAAAAAATAAACTAAACAAAATTAAATAGACGGATTTTATTAAAATTTTTTTGTTTGTTTGATTAAAAATGATTTTTTTTTCCTTTTCATTGTTGGAAAAAGTATGGGTTTTTTGTAACAAATTTTATATTTTCCCCAAATTTTAAATTTAAAAAAATATAAAAACTCTTTAAAAAAATTTTTCTAATAAAATTTTTTAGAAAAAGACTTGTGACATATCCCAAAAAAAAAATTATACTAAAAATAAATTACTAAAAATAAAAGGGAAAAAAAACTAAAAATAAAAGTTTTTGAAAAAAAAGCATTTTTTAAAAATTTATTTATGTTGTTTTTTTTTTGGGAAATTTGAGTAAAAACATAGCCCTAAAAAGGGTTTAGTTAGTTTTTTTTTACAAAGAATTTACGGGGGGGCCCTTTTAAAAGTTAAAACTAAAGGGTTTTTTTAAAATTGACTAAAAAAAGTTAAAGAAAAAACACTCTATAAGCCCCAGATTGGCCAAATTTTCGGTACTGGTAAGGGCCCTTTTTTCCCCTGTAAAATAGGGGTACCTTTCCAAGAAAAAAAATCATTTTTTGCTTTTAGGGATTAAATTAGCAAAATAAATTTTTTGGATTCATTAAAAAAAAAAAGTAAAAATTAAAAGCAATGAAAACCCAAAAATAATGCAAAAAATTTCCCGGGGTTTTTATACATTTTCAGTGAAATAACCCCCTTAAAAAAATAAATTTCGCTCATCCAAACAACGGGGCCTGGAAAAAACGGGTTTTCGAAACTTTTCCCAGTTTATTTTCCAACCCTTCCCTTGGGGCCCAAAGCAACACAGGGGGATAATTTAAAAGTGTTTCACACATTTAAACATTTTAAAAAAAATAGGGAAATGACGGTTTTTTTTCAAAAGGGGGGTGTGAAAATTTACTGTCGCCGGGAAAAAAGCGGAAGGGGTTTTTAAAAAAAACGGGCGACTGTTTCCCAAAAATAACCACTATATGCCCTTTTTTATGGCATTATCCTGGGTTAAATTTAAATGGGGGTTAAAAGTCGTTTTACGGCCCCCTTCCCTGTTTTTGGGGGAATTAACTCACTAGTATCAAAGTGCGTGAATATGTACTAGTTACACATTCCCCCCTCTAGAATTGGGACCAAGAAAGGCTTCTAATTCGCTGCTGCGACGACCTAACCTAGAGAGTTAGACGATCCCCCCTTTAGGCGGAGATCCAGCAGACCTTGTAAAAAGGGGTACTCTTACACATCACATGATGACGCATACTGGAGAGAAACCGTTTTGTCTGCGTGACATGCAATAAAAAGATTCACACATAAGATACCCTCAACGACCAGCCAGGCCCCCTACCGGAGAAAAAAAACCGTTGTGTGCACCGTACTTGATTGTGAGGCAAGGTTCAGTCAAAAGGGTACTTTTTACCATCACAGAGACGCAAAACGGAGAAAAAAACCTTTTTTTGCGTGACATCAATGAAAGATTTCACACTAAAGTAGCCTCAACACCATGCCAGGACCCATACCGGAAAAAGCGTGTGTGCACCGTGTTTAACTGTGAGGCTACTTAAAGAAAAAGGGTCTTTACAATCACATGATGACGATACGGGAGAAAACCGTTTGTCTGCGTGTGAAATGGATTACACAAAGATAGCCTCAACGACCATGCCGGGACCCTACCGGAAAAAGACCGTTTCGTGTGCACCGTCTTAACGTGGGGCTACGTTTCAGTCAAAAGGGAAACTCTTCACAGACATGATGCGCATACTGGAGAGAAACCTTTTGTCTGGTGACAGCAAGCAAAATTCAACAAAAGAGTAGCCTAAAACGACCATGCCAGGACCCACACGGGGAAAAGGGCCCGTTGTGTCACCGTGCTTGTTGTGGGCAAAGTTCAGTAAAAAGGGGATCTTACCAGCACATGATGACGCATACGGGAGAAAAAAACCGTTTGTCTGCGGACAGAAATGCAAGTTCCACAAAGAGTACCTCAACGACATCGGGACCCATCCCGGGAGAAAGACCGTTCGTGTCACCGTGTTTGACGTGAGGTACGTTCGGGCAAAGGGGGGTACCTTACATCACATGATGACGAAATCTGGAGAGAAACCGTTTGCTGCGTGACATGAAATGCAAGATTCACACAAAAGATCCCTCAACACCACCCAGGACCCATACCGGAAAAAAGACCGTTCGGTGCACCTCTTAAACTGTGAGGCTAAGTTCTATAAAAAGGTCATTTACTCAACACAAAATTCCATACTGAAAGAAACCGTTTGCCGCTTTATATTGATGCAAGGTTCAAAAAGAAAAAAGTAACCTCACTCCCTGGCCCGGACTCACACTAGAGAGACCGTTTGTGTGTCCCGTGCTTGACTGGGAGCTCTCACAGGCACATATGAGACAAACCGTTCCCTAACACTTTGTATGTTATCCTTGTCCTAGTGGATACAACAGGAGCAACAGTATCTGCAAGCATAATCCAATCTAACAGCTGTGTACAAGAATTTGTAATTGGTCTAAAATATCTCAGATTAGCAAGACATTAAATTGCATTTTTATATTTTCATGTTAACATGTCATAATTTTTATTTGTATTCATGTTGATTCGTGATCTAGCTATGAGTTTACACGGATTTTGGTCCTAATGTTTTGTCAGTAATTTTTTTTTAAGGTTGAATCATATATTTCCTAACATGTGGAAAGGGTTTTGTGAGCTCGCTGTTTTGGAACTGATGTTTGACATTATAATCGTCAATATTTAAAACATCTTCTTTTAAGTCGTTATTTTTTAATAAATTAATATGAATTGATTAACATAAAAAAAAACAGATGGGAAATCTACTCTCCTCTACGAATCAGCCAGACCAGAAATATCCTATCAATCAAGAGTGATCAAGTGAGATCAATAAACCCTCATTGATGGGCATGTATTATTAGGCACCATGATTTGTAAAACTCGTTTTCAATAAAGTATGATCTATTATTACATCAATGTTTAACTATATTGATTCTCATCCTCTGGCTTCTCACTGTAGGTACTTATATCACTTATTTAAGCTTGAATGTGAAGTCTGTACCTAGTCCAGACGGTCCCATTGTTGCTTATGGCCTTATATATTATAAGGATAATAACATGAATAAAAACATGGCCCTCACCAACAATGGGACCTCCTAGACTAAGGAGATTATGAACCTTTGACCCGATCGCCCATCTCGATCTTCATCCCTGCTCTACTCAATGACTTGTTCCACTCAAACACACAATTCTATCCATGGAATTAACAAATACATTGTAGCAATAGTTAATATTGATGACATTATTGTTGAATGCATACACATACTTGTTTATATAAATAAATAAGCATAGATTCTCTCCCTCTGGCTCCTCACAGTACTTCTTTCATCACTTGCTTAAGCCTGAATTCTTAGTCTGAACCTAGCCCGTAGTACTCTCATTTTGCTAAGAACCTTTGTTTTAAGGGTTAAACTAATGATTTTTAAAACCATCACCCTTACAAACCAAAAGACCCTCTAGGCAAGAGGCCGAAAACGAATCTTTGGCCTGCTAGTCCATATCTTTATTAAACCCATCTCTCTATTACTTCATCTATTTATCCCTCTTCTATCTTCCTCTTACCTCTATCTTCTTCATCTGCTTTCATCTATCTTTTTCACTCCTTTATCTTTTCCCCTTCTCTATTTTCCTCTCTCCCCATCTTCATCTTATCTTACCCATATCTACTTCACTTCTTTACTTTCCTCTCGACTCTATCTTCCTCCCTGCTACCTCTCATTAAGTGGTCCCAATCTGGTCATTTCACTCATCCAGGGATTAATCAAATACATAATATAGTAGCTCCACTTATTGATAACATTGCTTTATTGGATGAGCGAAGCGAGCGAAGCGAAAACTTCAATTTCACTGACCCCTCAAAAAATTTAGCTCGGTTGTTTTTTTGTGTGTTTTGTGTGTTTTTTTTTTTTTTTTTTCTGTTTGTTCGCACGATTCCGGGCAAACGGCATAAGCGATCTTGATGAAAATTTGACAGGACCTTTGAAATCTCTGAACTTAGACGTGCCACGTTTTTGGGTACAATCGAAGAAATATTTCTCATGAATATCGCACTTTTACGATTTTTTTCGATTTTTAGTGCGATATTTTCGTGACATTTGGGCCAATTCTGACCAAACGGGTGGGGCTACAAAGTTCATATTTTACATGGACATTAAGGTTATGGTGATGTAGTACCTTGTGAAAAAAAAAGTTGAAAAAGTTAACCAGAACCCATAAAATAAACGTACTTTTACGATTTTTTTTTATTTTTAGTGCAATATTTTCGTGACATTTGGGCCGATTCTGACCAAACGGGTGGGGCTACAACGAATTCATATTTCACATGAACATTAGGTTATGGTGATGTAGTACCTTGTGAAAAAAAAAGTTGAAAAATTAGCCAGAGTCCATAGAATAAAGGTTTTGATATGAGTTTTTTTGAGGTTTATAATAACAATTAACAAGTATAAACTCGACAGCAATCACCTACAATGCATTCACAAAGCACTTGCAAAGGAAAAGTAGTTCCACGCAAACTAAAAACTCACAAAAAACGCTCATCCATCAACGCGGCGGGACTTTAGTGTTTTCCTAGTTTAATAAAATTATTATGTTTTGGGATACTTTCGACAAGAATTTTGTCTGGCACGTGTTAAGTCTAGTGGTAAGGGTTCATGTTTCTAGAAATAATGGACCCAGTGTCGAATCCTGCTTTGGATTGAAAAATGGAAATTTCAAGTTCATACTTAAATCCATCAATCCTAGGGGTGAATATGGTGCTAACGCGATCTTAAAGAAGTAAAAAAAAAAAAAAAAATCAAAGTTGATTCCCGCCCAAAAAAATTCACAATTTTTTTTCTGTTATTTTAAAGGCCTACTTTCATTCAGCAAACTTTTCAGACATGTTTCTTCGACTTTCGAATTATCGGCCAGAGGTGGTACAATAGCCCTTATTGTCTGTTTCTATTTTGGTCTGGGAATCATTTCGACTCTAAAAATGCTGAGCACAATATAAGGTTTATAATGTAGCCTTTAGCTCCAGTTAGGTAAGGGCTTCAGATAGGCCGCACATACCTAGTCGTAACACTAGGATAGGCCACTTGGCAATAGGGCCCTCTAGTCTTGGTTGAAGGGACCAGATTCATACAACAATAAGAATAACAAGCACGATAAGTATATATTTCGTGAATTTCGTGGTCTTGTTGTTATCGTATCTGCTTCCAATGCAGAAGGTTTGGGTTCGATTCCCGCTCAAGTCGGTAGTTTTTTAAATTCTGATTTGGACTTAAGTCCATCAGTTCGTGTCTTAGGAGTTTGTAAACGGTGACTTTGGAGCCGTCCTAGCAACGAAGCACATAATAAATTCAGAGTGGTTCTGAATCGGTCTTGTTGATTATGGCGTTGATTCGCGGGTGTTCGCACTGTCCATACCACTGATTGCTATATTTCCTATCAAAAATATCGATCTTTGGTTGGTTATCGCTCACTCGTCGATTGCGTCGGGGTTTACAGGGTTGGCTTGGTCGCTTTGATTTACTGTCCTCCACTGAAAATCAGTTATATGACTGAGTGGACAGACTCTAAATAAAATGTATTTATTTATTATTATTTAAAGGTCTTCTTCTAAATCATATGCACCTTCAGGTGCGTAGGAATGTTTTGAAAGTTAAGGGGTCAAATGCATTTGTAGATTTTGTGGGGGGACCGGGGCGAATTAACAGCCTCCGGAGACCCTTTAGCTGAAGGCGAAATAAAAATCACCATACGGTGAGCAACAGAGGTTTGGCCTTGAAAAAACAAAAACGGTTAAAAAATTCAGCACACTTGACCATTTAGGCACCCCTGTGTCCCGCACCCACCGATGGCCAATTGGCCAACAAATGGATTTCTACTCCAAAATAATATCATAATATAGGTATGTGTGTCCAGTTCTCCGCAGTGGGGGAGGGTATTCCTTCCTGGGAGCTAGTCTATATTGTTATACTTGTGTTGTTATATAAGGTATTGTAGGACCATTGATCGCTGCGTACAATTGGCATAGCATAAGCGTATAGCGCAATGCAAGCACACGCAAGAAATATAAACAAGTGCACCTGGCTGCTTGAACACACAATTCACGTATCATAGCGTAGCGCGGAAGCACAGCGCAAGAGATGGTTATATTTTATATTTCTTATGCTTGCGCTTGCGTTTGACCAATAGGAATCCAGAAACAACACGACTCAACACAAACGCCCAATATCTGTTTAATCAAGTTCACAATTTTTGTTGTTTGTGTCAGTGTAAAATTATTAATCATGGACGAACTCACAGAAGACGACGTCATTATCGAGTGTGAAGTTGAGTCGACGTCTAGTGACGAGCTGCTAATTACGTATTTTAGGCAATATCCGAATCTCTATAATAATAGATTACTGCAAATGGTTTCAAAGACGAAATGTCAAACGCAAAGTTGACATGCAGTCATCTGATCACGAGCCTTCTAAAACTTTACACAGCCTTGTTGTTTCTTTACGCCACGCTTCCGTTATGACAATTGTGCACGCCTACATTCCTTGTGTTGCGCTTGCGTTGTGCTACGCTTATGCTATGCCAATTGTGCGCCGCACTTTAGGGAGAAGCAGGCGCTGGATAAAATACGGCCATGCTTAATACACGGGATTCGCAACGCTCACAATCCCAAGTTCACGCAAAACAACATGTAAACATAAGGTTTTACTTTTAACACATAGTTTGTTAGCGCAACGGTACACACATAAACGTAAACACAAATATTTTATCCTAAATATGTTACTCGTCTTCTAAGTTCTTTGCATAGCGTTAATTATCACCCCTTTAATTATTTATTAATGAATTTGAACGTAATCCATAGAGATTATTACTATTATAATTGGATGAGCAAAGCGAAGACTTCAATTTCCCTGCCCCCCCCCCCAAAAAAAAAAATAATTAGCTCTGGTGTTTTTTTTTTTTTTTTTGATTTTTGTTCGCTCTCTACCGGGCAAACGGCATATGCGATCTTGATGAATTCTGAACTTAGAGCTGCCACGTTTTTGGGTACAATCGAATAAATATTTCTCATGAATATCGTACTTTTACGATTTTTTCGATTTTAAGTGCGATATTTTTGTGATATTTGTGCCGATTCCGACCAAACGGGTGGGGCTACAACGTTCATATTTTATATGGACTTTAAGGTTGTAGTACCTTGTGAAAAAAATGTGAAAAAGTTAGCCAGAATCCATAGAATAAAAGTTTAAATATGAGTTTTTTGAGATCCAATTAACAAGTAACAATAAAAACTTGACAACAATCACCTACAATGCGTTCAAAAAGCACTTGCAAGTGTAAAGAGATCTCACGCAAACTAAAAACTTACAAAACAAGCTCATCCATCAGCGCGACTAAAAAAAGCGTACGCGAAGCGGCCTAGTTATTGTAATCATTAATTAATATATTTTCATCACAAAAATGGCCGCACGTGATTGTAAACCGGAAATACATTTACGTGATCACTATTAAGTAACGTATCCTTTCAAAGAAAGATATAAGTCTGTGGTAGGATATTGCAAGGATTTCCGCCTCTTTACATCGTTGATTGCATAGATGCGATTGTAATTATTGAATTGTAGAAGCGATGTAATTATTGAGTACCAGTTATATGTGTTATTATGTTATTTATTATTGAGATGCCAATGATATAAGTGGTAAATATCTGATGTACAATACACGTATGCGACACTGATGAAATACGCATTCAATAGTGCCAACTCATGATGCGATATCTTAAAGGATGTTTGTAATTAAACTTCATTACTAGGTTGCGAAAGGATGTGCTACACATTCCAGGCCGTGGTTCTGTAAGGAGGGTCTCTGTATATAAGAGCAGCAGGTCAACTCCAACACAGGAGTATTAACCATATTGAACGTTAAAACATCCACTGCAAGAAGAAGATATGGCAACACTAGGAAGACGTCTGTGTTTTGTTGGGCTTATTCTCTGCTGTTTCGTTGTCTCCGCTAGAGGGGTGAGTTTCAAATTACGAATCTTGTCTCTTAAGAATACGTAAACATTAAATAAATGAAAATAACTAGGAAAACGTCCATTTTGTTGATAGACGAGAGATTCATTTATGCCTTAATCTGCATTGTACGTGATTCATGTTCAAAGTAAAATTGAACGGGAATTACTTTTAAATCGAAATTTAACGTGATTTCATATTTAATTTATGAAACGCCATTGTTAGAAATCTTCTGAAATGCCAAAAATACTATGGGAATACGAATAGGATGGGGAGAGGGAGAGGAGAAGAAGATGGTGGAGAATCAACTTACACCCTGGAAAGTTATTTTGAGCATGGCTCAACACAATTTTCACCTAGAAGGAATGCCCATCAAATCCCAATAATCCCAATAAAATTTAGCACAACTGTGTGGTCAGGTATATCATCCCCTTTGATAATAAAAGTTTTCTAAAGCGTTTTACGTTTCATGACGGCATGTTGAAACCACGAAAACGCACCAACTCAGCTTGCTGTAAAATGTGACAATATTTAAGTAACGTGACCTTGGAGGATCCGGGCCAAAAAATATTGGTCACTGTTTACGTAGGTAGGCTACTCGTATATGTTGTATACATTCATTATGGTGTGTAATTTTGGCATGGAGTTTAGTCAAAATAAAAAGATAGGGCCTAACCAAGAAAATATGTTATTTTGTGAATTTACATCGTAATTCTTCTAAATTTATTTTGTGAAACCAAATGCATCGCACCAATGCAAGCCACTCTTCAGATGGTACTCGGTATTTTGGATTTACGACAAATGTGAAACAAAAAACTCCAAGGGTTGTATACATAATTACTTTACTTCATCCCTTCTATTTACATAAACGACTGTTGGTAACAGGGAAACCAACGAGTAACCTTCAGTCAGGATTGCCGGTCTCGACTAAAACTGAAACCTGGACCTCCCGAATCATAGTAAAGCCGTAAAGTTGAGTCAACCCAGTCGGCATCGGAGTGCATATTGTAACGCGACAGTTGCCGCATTACAAGTTTCCCGCCACTCTTGATATCAGCCGCTTGCATAACCAAGTAGGGGTGACTACATTTCCCCTGAGAGATGACGGAATGTTGAACCTGATTGGTCGACGATGACATCACGTACGCGTCTAGCGAGATGAGGCTTGATATATGGCATGATGATATAGGCACGATCGTTCTTGTGCACAAGGATTTGGCGATACATTTGCTGAACATCCGCACAAAGAGCGGCTGGGTGGACTCGAAGCGTGCTAAGAATACCGAGAAGATCACCCTGAAGTTTCGGACTACTCAGCAAAACTTGATTGAGAGAAACTCCACTCTTGTCACGGGAGGATGCGTTAAAAACCACTCGCAACTTAGTGGTGGATCGGGATGTAAAGGCTTGGAAAAAAACATTTTTTTAACATGTTTTTTTCGTTTTTTTCTTAATGTGCGGATAATAGCTGATTTGGGAAATTTTCTATTGAGTGAGTGATGATATTGCTTATGCCTGAATTACACTTTTCAATGTTTCTTTCAAGATCTATTGAATTCAAAGACAAAACACAATCAAAATGTGCAATGATAATTAACAAGAAAGCTTCGCAAACGCTTTTTCTAGTCGCGTTGATGGATGAGCTTTCTTGTAAGTTTTAAGTTTGCGTGGGGTCTCTTTACTTTTGCAAGAGCTTTTTGCAACGCATTGTAGGTGATTGTTGTCAAGTTTCTATTGTTACTTGTTAATTGTTGTTGTGTACCTAAAAAAACTCATATTTAAACTTTTATTCTATGGAATCTGGCAAACATTTTCAACTTTTTCTTTCATAAAGCATTACATTTAACCATTAACTTAATGCACATGTAAAACATGAACGTTGTAGCCCCACCCGTTTGGTGAGAATCGGCCCAAATGTCATGAAAATATAGCTCTAAAAATCGAAAAAAATCGTAAAAGTACGATATTCATGAGAAATATTTCTTCGATTATGTATGTATGTATGTATGTATGTATTGTATGTATGTATGTATGTATGTATGTATGTATGTATGTATTGTATGTATGTATGTATGTTGTATGTATGTATATGTATGTGTATGTATGTATGTATGTATGTATGTGTATGTATGTATGTATGTATGTATGTATGTATGTATGTATGTATGTATGTATGTATGTATGTATATGTGTTAATATTGTCGGACATTGCAAGGATGTCCGCCTCTTTGTATCATTGCTTGGATGCGATCGTAATTATTGTATTGTGGAAGCGTCGTAATTATGGAGACCCCACTTCACAAAAGAGGCTAATTATACAGATTCCTATCATGTTACAGTTGAGTTTCTGGTCTACAATACAAGGATGAGACGCTGTTGAATTACGCATTCTATTTTAAATGCTAATGATGTGATATTGTAAAGGATGTTTGTAATTATTATTATTATTATATTATTATTATTATTATGTAATTATTATTATTAAGTACCTGGTTGCGAATGGATATCACACAATCCAGGCCGTAATCCTGATAGAAAGGTCTCTGACGAGTGTATATAAGAGCAGCATGTAGACTCTACCTAACACTGGTATAACCGAGGCGAACGTTTCATCACACTCTACAAGTAGAAGATATGGCAACACTGGGAAGACGAATGTGTCTTGTTGGGCTGCTTCTCGTCATTTTTACTGTCTCCACTGAAGGGGTGAGCTTTATACTTTTAATTTTGTCTCTTAAGTGTATATAAGCATTATCCAAATGAAAATAACTAGGAAAACGCCCAGGTAGTAACTGGTCGAGAGATCGAATTGTGTGTCGTACTGCATTGTCGGTGATTGTTGTTTAATGTTTAAATGAAAGTGAATAACATTTAACTCTCAATTAAACATCATATTATATTTTGATCACGAAAGGCCATTATATAAAATCTTTTGACATGCAATAAATACTATAAAAATATAAATGATGGAGGGGGATGGGAAAGGGTAGGGGAAGAGGTCATTATCAGTTCTTGTCTTAGGAGATTGTAAACGTTGAGTTTGGAGCCGTCCTAGCAACGAAGCACATAACTAGGGTAACGCCAAAGTCGTTGTTAAACGAGTGAGTGGGCCATGTGTATAGTACCCGGTATCAATATGATTCCCCATACTAGGCTTGATCCAGCCGTAGGTATATGGGAGGAAAGGGTATGTTTGTTGTTAAACGAGTGAGTGAGCCAAGTGTTGAGTACCCGGGAACACCCCCTTTCGTCCTATATACCTGCGGCTGTATCAAGCCTAGTATGGGGAATGATATTGATACCGGGTACTTTACACATGGCTCACTCACTCGTTTAACAACGACTTTGGCGTTTCCCTAGTATATATAAACGACTTGGCGCAATATATACAGGAAAGAAGCGAGGTAAAGATCAAGTTATTTGCGGATGATGTAGTGCTATGGTATAGTGACAGAGACGTACAGAAAATGGAGTTAGAAATGAACAAGGCATTGTAAGCATTAGAAGAATGGACCAGGGAAAATGGGATGGTAGTGAATGAAACAAAAACAGTATACAATTATTGTAAAACAGGAAGAACAATGCCCCAGTTTTACCTAAAATATAAAGGAGTGAGCTTAAAATTCGAAGAAGACCCAATCTATCTTGGCGTAATGATGGACAAGAAAATGACGATGTCTAGCCATATCGACAGAATGTGCCAATCAAGTAATAAAAGACTAGGTTTACTGAAAAGAGTATCACGGTTAACTTGGGGAGCCAATGTCAATACACTAGTATCTACGACATACAAAACATACATACGTCCAGTGTTGGAATATGGAAATGCCATGTTGATTAATACTTCAAAAACACACTTGGACAAGCTCAACATTATTAAAAATAAAGCCGTGAGGATCATAACAGGAGGAGTGAAAACCACACCTATCACCACAATGGAAACAGTAGCTGAAGTCCCACCACTGGAAGCAAGGAGAAATGTAGCAGCTGGAAGCCTGTACGAAAAACTGGTTCGCTTGGATGTAGATTATTGAGACAGAGATCCCCAAGAAGGCCTTAAAACACAAAAAAACATTGATAACTGAAGCTAGAAATGTAGTGGGAAAGTTAATGGGGGAAGTGATAGCTGAAAATAGACAAGAAATAGGAAAACCAAACATTCATATGTCATCATTGGAAGTAAACCATCAACTAAATATTGAAGGAATACAAGAGAAAAAGAAGAACTATCAAGAGGAGCATATGAGAAGTCTGGCACTAAGATTTATTCACAAAGAATACCCAGAGAAGGAGTGGCTGCATATATACACGGATGGATCAGCAACACCAGGAGAAGGGAATGCAGGTGCAGGAATACACAGTAGAGAGTTTGAGGAATCATTCCCAGCAGGATCAAATGGGAGTAACTTTGATGGGGAGATGAGAGCAATAAGCAAAGCGTTGGAGAAGATTGAATACTTAAGAGAAAGGAAGGTGGTGATACTAACAGACTCAAGAGCATCTATCCAGGCTATAGTGAGTAGAGAAGAAACAGAAGCAGAAATAAGAAACTGCAAGATAAGAATCCTGAGGTTGATGAATGCGGGTAACACAGTAATGCTACAGTGGATACCGGCACACTGCGGCATAAACGGAAACGAGAAGGCTGATTTCCTCGCTAAAATGGGAAGTAAAACCAAGCAATTCATAAGCAACATTTCATACAGATCAGCTAAATCACATCTGAAATCAGCCAGTAACTCGGAGGTAAAGAAATCATGGAAGGAGAAAGGCAAGAATAAAATGTGGAGTGAGCTAGTTAATACAAGGAAAGAAAGAAATGATAGGACAAACCATTATAGGAGAAGAACTACAACAGCACAGTTTAGACTAGGTACCGCGCGGCCATGACTTGCTAGCAATTAAAGCACTTACATAGAATAGGTGTGATGGAGAGCAGCATGTGTAAACTCTGTGGTGATGGAACACAGGACAGACTACATCTATTTAGATGCACTACATTGAAAGGACACTATGGGGAGATGCCAGGAGGTATGGACAGGAGGGAACAGGAGTCCTATCTTTACTGGTTGTCAAGACACATGATGACATAGATATGTCAATGTGGGCATAAGAGAAGAAGAAAGAAGAGAAGAAGAAGACATCAACAATATGTAGGCAACGATCTTTGGTTGGCTGTCGCTCACTCGTCGATTGTGTCGGGGCCTACAGGGTAGGCTTAGTCGCTTTGATTAACTGTCCCCCACTGAAAATCAGTTATATAACTGAGTGGGAAGACTCTAAATAAAATTTATTATTTTATTTATTTCATTAATCCAAAAGACAACAGTAGCTGATAACATCCTTCAAATTTCTTGAAGTAGCTGCCCGGCAAAGATATTTTAACATTTTCCTATTTTTAAAGTGATTTGATTCATTCTGCATTATTATTATTATTATTATTATTATTATTATTATTATTATTATTATTATTATATTATTATTATTATTATTATTATTATTTCTTTTATTCACCAATATGAACATTACATAATGGGTATTTAAGAACTTTCACCAGAGATGAACCACATCTCTAAGGTGAAACCCCTATTACATAAAAATTAAATATACATGGCATTAACAAAATACAATACATACAAGAAATAACAGAAACAATTTTTTTTTTACACTAAAACTTTGCGTAGTATGTGGGCGGTTCCTAATAATGCTGCCTTTTGAAGCTCTGGAGTCCAGTGATTGCCAGAGATATTATTATTATTATTATTATTATTATTATTATTATTATTATTATTATTATTATTATTATTATTATTATTATTATTATTATTATTATTATTATTATTATTATTATTATTATTATTATTTTATTGGATGTATTTCATACAAACTCGGTCAAAACCGGAGCTAACATGTTGTACGGACTTACGTCAAGTACTTCCATGTGTATCTATATTACATACCTACATTATTACTTTGACTTAACTCTAACTAAAATAAGTCATTTATAATATAGTTTGTAGATGATGTTTTCTTTCTGCTGTGTACGGTCGTGGCCGATTTCTCGTCGCCATCCTAGCATTTGCTCTTCGAACTATGGAAAACCACGAAAACCATGTCAGGATGGAAGCTGTCTCGGAATCTCGAAGTATCATTCTAAGTTTAGAAATTTACGAACTATTCTACACGTGTTGAGTATTACTGCCTTTTGAGTCTCGATGTAAACATTGGGTGGAAGATCTAGTTGTTTAATGCTTTCATGTAGCTTCTTCGGTATGATGTCATTAGCCGATATCACGTATGGGATTGTATTTACCTTTTTCTGTTTCCACATCTTCTTGATCTCAATTGCAAGTTCACTATACTTGTCAATTTTTTTCTTCCAGGCACATTGGGACAGCAACGTCAATAAGGGTAGTTTCTTGTTTCTTCTTGTCAATTATAATTATATCCGGTCTGTTGTGATGTATAGTTTGGTCTGTTATAACTGTGCGGTCGTAATATAATTTGAAATTATAATTATAAAACCAAGACTCTTAGACCGGGAAGATATAATTAAACACAAACACACGAACAATAACCACGGTCAGAAAAATAAAACACTTACCAAAAATTACGACTTTTTGGTAAGTGTTTTATTTTTCTGACCGTGGTTATTGTTCGTGTGTTTGTGTTTAATTATAATTTGAAATCTTTGCTATCTAGTACTTTCTCCGGTTTGTATTTGTAGTAAGGTGTGTGTGTATCAATGAGGTTGTACTTGATTGCTAGTTTTTGGTGAATAATGTTAGCTACTTGGTTATGTCTGTAGAGGTTATCCGTTTGACATAGTGACTGGCACCCGGATATGATGTGTTCGATTGTTTCACACCTTACACTACATTTTCTACATTGAACGTTTACTGTCGCATCTTGTATAATGTAATTTTTATAATTTTTCGTTGCAATTATTATTATTATTATTATTATTATTATTATTATTATTATTATGATTATTATTATTATTATTATTATTATTATTATTATTATTAGTATTATTATTATTATTATTTTTATTATTATTTTTCTGTTCAACATTACATTTACATGGATGTGTTACAGAAAGGGGACAAGAAACGAGCCGCAGCGACCCATTTCTTGTCCCCTGGCCTTAATTCTAATTTATTTCTAATGAGTGATGATGAGCGATGAAAACATTAATTAACGAAAAAGTGAATGAATGAATGAATGTATTTACATTGTTGCACAAATAAGATGCGTCCCTAACTATTATTATGAATTATATTAAATTAAATTACTAACTAAAACAGGTGACATAATCCAGTCCATATTCGAATCATTGTCCGTGTGTACATAGCGGTTTGTCATAAGATGAGTAAGTGTGTGAAATAAATAAATATGGTATTCAAATTAGGAGATGACTGATAGATGAGAGATGATTTTGTGAGATTGTTTATTATTTGTGATGTTTATGAGAAATGAGTTTTAACTGCCGATTTGAAGTGTGTTGTAGGGTTACCAACTTGGGTCAACTAGAATTCCGGACAAAGCTTCAATTTTAGTGGGCACACAAGGTGTCTGGGGCAAAGCCCCAGCCGCCGGAGGCGAAATTTTTTTGGACCCTTTTAACCTCCAAAACAGCCGGATACGTAATTTAAAGATTCAATGACTTGGATATATCCAAGTTTTAATTCTTCTTTTTGGGAGGCAAATTGCCTACCAGTTCCATTTCACGATGCAACAATCCGACAGAAAACACAGGAAAATCGCTCACTGTACGTTAAGTGCCCACACGTCTGGCCACGGTCGCTAAACATTAAACAAACGGACTAATACTAAACTGAAATCTCATGTGTCAATGCTTGCGCGCCAGTGCTGATTGAGTTACGTTGGCCTTGGCCGGCGGAGTTCAAGTAGCGCCTGCGCCTTGCCAAGTGCGCATACAATACAAAGGGGTTGGAGAGCGGTAGTGGGACAGGGCAGTCGGCTACTTGAAAGAAACTAACTTTTATTCCAAATTACCAAACCAACTGATGTACCAACTTTAGAGAGAAAAACACTAATTCATTGCAATACTCTAAAATTCAATAAAATGTAGTACAAATATGACTTTCACAAATTCCGGACAAAGTGCCGTCCGGAATGAGGCAATTCATCTTTCCGGACAAAGGCATCAAAATCAGGACTGTCCGGAGAAATTCCGGACGGTTGGCAACCCTAGTGTGTTGCGAAATCACATTGTCGGCGTATGCTGTGAGGCAATGCATTCCATGTTGTAGCGGATCTGTGGAAGAATGATTTTTGATAGGCTGCAGTGCGACAGGTTGAAGGTCTTAGATAGACGCCCTGTCTATTGCCTCTTCCCAGATGGACGTACCTGTACTCTACTTCCAGCCGTTTTAGTGGGTCCAGGTCTATTGTCTCGCGAAAACTATTTGTAAGAAAAAATTGTTTCTCTTCATGGGGTCAGAGTTGTGCAGTTTTCTAGATTATAGTATAGATAACATCACATTATCTATTATCTTATCTCAGATAATATTTCTTGCAATCTATTATATGAATTTTACCTTTAGATAATAGATATACAATAACATAATCACTGATCACTATCAAACATAAAATAAGAAAAAGCATACCTAATATGAAATATGAATAAAATGAACGGTATGTTTTGAATTGCCTGCTTCATGCTTTCGTGATAAACCAATTTATGATTCATTTCTTTCATATACATGTTCATATTTGTATATTATTTATTTTGTGATTAAATTAACGAGGGAAATTAAACAATACAAATTAGTAATGCAACTGGAAATGTATCATTGTTTTTATTAATTTATTATTTTATAATGGTTGTTTTTAAACATTTAATTATAGTATTGCATGTCTTTTCACCCAAGTAGGAACCATATTATAAAACTGGGTGCAACTCATAGAGCAGGTTAAAAAAACTGTATGTTATGTACTAACCAAAAAGCAGTAGTGTGGATTTGAAGGTAAGATAAGATGATTTTTTATGCTTAGGACAAATGTAGCTATTTGTGCACTCAGGCAACCTGAAACTTCTAACTGAATATTTAACAACAATTTTGGTAAAATAATTTAACATCTAGATACTTTCCCAATATCTGTTACTATATCTAGATAAATTAAATTCACATTATCTTTTATCTGTATGTAGATGATTTTATTGGAAGGTTATTTCATTTTTGGTGATATTCACAACACTGATCAGGCCCAGGTTACTGAAAATATGGCGGACGTCCAATATTAATATTATTAACTATTGATATAGGCTGAGGTGGAGGCGGAGGCGGAGGCGGAGGCGGAGGTGGAGGCGGAGGAGGAGGGGGAGGCTGAGGCTGAGGTGGAGGCGGAGGAGGAGGGGGAGGCGGAGGCGGAGGGGGAGGCGGAGGAGGAGGCCGAGGCGGTGGTGGAGGCGGAGGCATATTTGGCGCTTCTTGAATGTTATTAATAGTTATTCCTTGAGATTGTGATTGCTCATTATTATTATTTATCTCCGACACTGGATGGGGTTGTTGAGAATTGCAATAACTCAACCGGCCATAACGGTCATAACAGCGGATAATAATCTGCCTGTTGCCCCAGAAGGTTCGCCGATCAGGCTGGTCGTGTGGTTCACTAGTCGCGTTGGTCTTCAAGGTATCGTTCGCCTCTGGGTGTACGGTGGACTTGTTTCCCGGGTCCACAGACCGTGCCGCTCTCTGCCGGCCACCATCTGTCTCTAATAGGGAGTCTGACATGGGCTGGACTTCTAGATCCTCCACTTCGTTGTTGTCTCCAACGAAAATGTCGGCTGCGAAGATTGGTAGGAAGATACCCAAAAGGTATAACACAATCATATGCATGGCTGAAAACATAAGCAAGCATTTATTTTTGGTGTATAATTTTGAGCAACAAAAATAAGAAGAAAAGAGCAACAAAAATGGACATGGCACAAAAAGGTCCTGAGGATGTTGTACCGAAATGACCTCTCACCATTATTTTTGCTTATTTTATATATCTGTCATGTCAATCAAGGTTCATGTGTACCCAAAATGAGGTAAATACTAAAATTAGAATAAAGTCATCAAGTGTTTACTCATACTTCCTTGAGAGCTCTTGCACTATTTCGTTCTCACCAGAGCAAATATGGGCAAAAAGCAATTGAGATTTAATTAGTCTTGACCAGTGAGCGCCAGAGTGGCGGCTCTAAAACACTATTTTGTCACGTACAGGAACCATAAACTATAATTTTTACGACGCTTAGTCAACAGCAAGTCCTAACAAAATCATGTATAGTACGTTCAGATTTCACTATTGTTCTTTTAAAATTTCATTAAAACTTCAGTCCTAACATGTAAAGAGGCAATAGTGTGGGTATTTGTCTTAAGTAAGGCGCACCCTACATAAAAGTTACAAACAGAGAGGCTCATGGGTAATGGTGACATCATCATAAGAATCTGTGAGAGCGGGGAGTTTTGGCCAGGACAGTCGCTTGATGGAGGCTCTGAAGCACGGCCGCGATTCGCGATGACGGACGTTTTTGAGTAGTGATAGAGGACCTACTAGCTTCGGGGTAGAGTACTGACAGATAGTTCTAATAATGTTCCACGACGACGGCAATGTAATTTGGTCAACGAGTAATAAGAGTGTATGGTTTGTTGGTAATATAATTAAAAATGTAATTGAAGTAGTTTTGGTGTTGTAAAAGCGTAAAGTCTCTAGTGTCGTCAAACTGTCATCACTGTCGTCAAAGTGTCGTCATGGTCATCATAACAGACCAATGTTTCTAATTAATTCGTCATCAGGATAAGTCATCGAACTGTCGTCATGGTCATCATAACAGACCAATGTTTCTAATTAATTCGTCATCAGGATAAGTTACATATCTCCGAGTTCAACAGACTGTGTAACCGAGTTCCAAAACGAGTGAAGTGATCATCGAGAATACGTCGAATTTCCGTTTCAAGTGTCATCAAAACACCCACCGCAAGTTCCCCCAAGAAATCCCCCCCACTTCAAACGTCGTAACTGCAGAAACCCTAAGACGCCGTTATTCTACGTTGACTTGGTCTCTAACAGGATGAGTACCTGTCTAATGACAGTTTGTTTTATTTTGTATAAATCAATGTCCATGTAATTCTTGCATGTCATTGTGGGGTAATTATAGTAAACTGAGCTCAGTTAATAAGGTTTTTGTGATGATGTATCGTATCAAATGTTTTAAATAAGCGCTATTAATATAGATCAATGGAAACATAATTTGCTAATTTCTCTTCAACTTATTTACCTAATTGAATCCTTTGTTTGATTGTTGGTTATTTTTCTCCCTCGAGGGAATTTAGTTTAGATGTGGAATATTTTACCAATATAGAGTACTATAGATTAATGAATAGAATAGGACAGACGTTAAATAAAAAAATAAAAATATCTAGGGCGACGGTCGTCGCCCGGCAGATAAGCGCATGCGACTGCTTAGGCGACACGAACTCCAGCCCTATATACAGCTACGAGAGTTGGGGGGTTTTCAGCTATCTGCACACGCCGCCCCGAAAGAGTTACAATCTTGAAACTCGGTATATGACCTGGTATGTGGTCCATGACATACCAACAAAAAAATCAACTTGATCCGACAACTAGTTCTGTGTTAAAAAAAAGGCTCTCAACATCGTCAAATTCCTTTCGGCTGGCTGGTGGCTGGCTAGCTAGTTTTCCGCGGAGATTAATTTAGCCTACAGAGAAAACGGTAAATCTTAGAACAATGAAACTTGGACCACACTTAGATGTACTTCAGACGCAGTGACTCTTGCTTTCAAAACCAAAATCGGGTAACAGGGACCGGAGAAAATTAAAATTTGGATGATAATCAAAACGCGTGATTACCAAAGCCTGGTAATTTGTACAAACTTAAAATTAAACATGCTTTTAACCATTATAAATATCTTGCGTCCAAAACACAAGGGGCTAAATTTGGGGATGACCATGGGCCCAAAAATGACAAAAACATATCTGAACTTTAAGAAATGAATCATTTAAAGAAAACGCTACAACTGAGATGTTCCAAACGTAATATAACATTTTGAAATCTCTCATTCTTTATCACTTTTGAATATGGAATGCAAAATTGGGTAACGGGTACCGGAGAAAATCAAAATTATCAAAAGTAGGTAATTCCGTACTCTTATGAATAATACGCTATACTGAGAAAACGGTTCATCTTAGAACTTTGAAACTTGGGCCACACTCAGATGTACCTCATATAACCAAAACCGGGCAATTGGGACCGGGGAAAATCAAAATCAAAATCAAAACGCGTAATTACTCAGGCGTAGTAATTTGTACAAGCTTGAAACTATAAACATGCTCTTAACCATTATAAATATCTAGTGCTTAAAACACAAGGGGTATCTTTGGGGGGACCGTGGGCCAAAAAATGTCAAAAAAACAACTTTGAACTTAACAAATTTAATCATTCAAAGTCCATCATTCACACCTTGATAGCAAACGAACAACAAAAAGATGAAATATCCAACCAAATACAAATAAATTGTATCTAGTTCATATTATACATGAAAATTAAGGTTATAGTGATGTAGTATCTTTTGAAAGAAAAAGTTGAAAAAGTTAGCCAGAATCCATAGAAATCAAGCTTTTAATATAAGTTTTTTACGGTAAATAATACCAATTGACAAGAAACAATATAAACTTGACAACAATCACCTACAATGCGTAGGCAACAAAACAAAGCACTTGCAAAAGTAAAGATATCCCACGCAAACTTAAAACTTAATAAAAAGCTCATTCATCAACGCGGCGGGACTTTAAGCGTTTTCCTAGTGATATTACCAACCGTTCAACAGAAATCATCAACACCTGAGGAGCGCGTTTGAGTTGGACCAAGCTTAGCTCCTACAATAATAAACTTATACTAGGAAGCTTCGCAAAATATGCTTTTTCAGGCGTGTTGTTAGATGAGCGTAATTGGTGCCTTGAGCTGCCATAGTGTTATGACTTACCTGTTTGCCGCGCCCCTGATCCTCATGTCGTCGTCGTAAAAATTAAAACAATATTACCAAGCGTGTCTCGCAGGCCATAGCAATGGGAAAACGTAACCCTTAGTTACGCCAATGGTAGTGCCTGCCCACTTTCACCACTTTCATTGAAATTCACTTAAGGAATAATTTCCTAATTCAAATAGACAATGACTAGCTTAAACAATAAGGTCAACACACAAAGTAAAAAACTAGAAAAATAAAATTTTGTCTACACCACAGAGTAGGGTCTACATACCTTAGTTTGGACTGTTATTGTTTGCCCATAAGTAAATTTCCTGAGTTTTCGTTCGAAAATGACCCTCACTTGCTTTCCATGTAGACCTACCGTATTTAATTAACTAACAATGCTGCTTTGAATTTCACATCACAATGGATCGTTAACATTGGACTTTGTCATTTAATGTACCTATAACACTCCGTTGAGTTAAGTACCAATACAAAACTAAAAGTGTAGTTACTTTTAATTATTGGTGTTATTAAATTTTGTGACTTTGATAAGATCATAGTGTACTATTATTGATTTCATTTCATTAAGTTGGCACATCGACTTAGGCCCATATTCATAATTGTCCACTAGCCCAATGGGTTCCCATTGGGTCTGAGGCATTTTATTTGCTATCTAAAAACCAAAAGCCCTTAGCCATTTTGGGAGGCACGTTAGTTCCCAATGGGATGACTATGAATTTGGGTTTATTGTACTAAGCACTAGTAGCCTGGCGTGGGTGTGAATCAATTGTGCACTTTTACATAGAGGTCCAAATATTTTTATGCGTGTACTTCACCCCCAAATAGTCATTTTTAGACCGGGACCCATCTTTAAAGATGGCGCCAAAGTGTAATAAGACTACCACATTTCGGAGGAATCTTGGCATGTGGCACAACTTTTTCCATTTAATGGACCATGGGAAACTCAAATTTGGCATCAGAATTAGAATTTTGTGAATTTGGAGGCCTTAAATTGCAAATTTTACACATTTTAAGGGAATTTTGTTACTACATTTCACTGGTTTCTACGACAGCCGAGTTGACTGTAATAACATGTATGGAGATCAAATTTTTTGTATGCGTGTACTAGACACCCCAATAGTCAGTTTGAAACCGGGAGCCTATTCGACTCTTTATCCATTTACCTATGGCAGCCATCTTTAAAGAAGCAAGCATGGCCATAGCTTTATTAAAAGAAGCATTTTAGTGAACTCGGCACTTCCATCAAAAGATTTCAATGCTAAATGAGATTTTATTCGTATGTTTTTGTTCGACAATCTGTTGATTAAGTAGCGTAGTGTACTTTTGGTTCTTCCCCATCCGAGCTTGCATGTATGAATCAACTTGATGCCTTGGTAACGTCTCAGTTGCACAAAGAAGCTAGTATGATTGACAACTCATTCTTGATCACACCCTTCTTCTCGTGGACCTTGCTCGTGATGCCTTGGTAACGTCTCATTTTGCACAAGAAGCTAGTCCGATTGACAACTCATTCTTGATCACACCCTTCTACTCGTGGACCTTGCTCGTGATGCCTTGGTAACGTCTCAGTTGCACAAAGAAGCTAGTCCGATTGACAAACTCATTCTTGATCACACCCTTCTTCTCGTGGACCTTGCTCGTGATGCCTTGGTAACGTCTCAGTTGCACAAAGAAGCTAGTCCGATTGACAACTCATTCTTGATCACACCCTTCTTCTCGTGGACCTTGCTCGTGATGCCTTGGTAACGTCTCAGTTGCACAAAGAAGCTAGTCCGATTGATGCCTTGGTAACGTCTCAGTTGCACAAAGAAGCTAGTCCGATTGACAACTCATTCTTGATCACACCCTTCTTCTCGTAAACCTTGTTCGTGCGCGTCATCAGCTGCTTGATCTCGGCGAACTTCTTCCCGCACAGTTGGCATCTGTGCGGTTTATCATTGTGGTGGTATCGCTTGTGCGGGGTCAGGTTCATTGATATTGAACCCCTATTGTAGGCTAGATTAGCAGTTGGTGGTCCACTTCCGTGACAATTAGAAGCCATCTTGAAATTCCATTTCACATGTTAATCAAATGGGAGCGAATTGTAGCCCAGATAGTTCTCAAGATTGCCGCTAGGTTGACAGGCAAGCATACTAGCCTTTAACATCAAATGATTAATAAATTCCTTTATGCAATAACTTCTTATTGTTTCTGTTTGTTTAATACCATGTTGCACAAGCTAAAACCATATCAAACAATCCAGTAAAATACTTTATTGCATTAAAAAAGCATCAATTAAAACGCCAAATCGCCATCTTGAAATGGGCCGATTGACTCTTCAATTTGCTACGCTCGCACCTGTGCGGAGGTATAGGAGACTGCTAATCTAGCCTACAATAGGGGTTCAATATCAATGGTCAGGTTGCTCTTGTTGGCGAAGGCCTCTCCCCGCGGTGGCCCAGCACGTGGCGGTTCATGTCCGCCTTCCTCGCGAAGCCCGCATCGCACTGGGGGCACTTGTGCGGCTTCGCGCCGCTGTGCAGCAGCATGTGTTGCTTGAGGTAGGAGTTGGTGCTGGTCCGTTGGCCGCAGATCTCGCACTTGAAACGTGGCAGTTTCTTCAGCGTACACGAACCGCCTATCAAACTACTTTCCACAGCCGCCACCTGGCCACCGCCGGAAGAAGTCTAGGCCTTTTCTTACGTTTTGGAACCTTCAGCATCCTGCAGTACTTCTTGTGTGTCTTCAGGTAGTCCATAGTGCTGTAGCTCAAGGGGCAAATCTGAACACGAGTAGGCCAAATCTGGAAAACAACATTATATGATTAAGGAAAGACTTTCTTTACACGGAGATGCTTAAAAAGTGGACCTGCATAGAAAAGTTTTGATTAAAAGCAGTTATATAAGTTAACTTATTCATGAATTTGTGAATTGGCCACATACAGGATTTTCTTCTATTTTAGAGTAAACAGTGTAACAACGGATGATTAACAACAATGCATGATGAAGAAGGGAGGAGGGGAAACCAGGTAGCGGCATGTAACCTACTCCTGTCAAAAGGTACCAAGGGGACCAACGGCTTTATGTCCCATCCGAATGGACGTTGTAACCTTGACAGTCATATAGGTTCCTCACAACCGC
>JAMZAV010007534.1:0-31716 GCA_024449915.1 Sweltsa coloradensis
TTATTATATTATTATTATTATTGATATTATAAGTATTAGTATAAGTATTAGTATTAGTATAATATAAGTATAAGTATTAGTATTAGTATTAGTATTAGTATTAGAACTACCGGAAAGGACTCAACAGGTGGTGAGCTATGTAAAAAATGTTGGAATACTCCCCATCAATAATTAACCCAATTCAAGTCTAGGCAAGGAAGAAAACACTTACCGGGATAAAAATATGTATCCAAGGGTATCATCCAAAAATCACGACGATGCAACGGAGTGCAAGATCCCTGCGAAGATGCAATTTCAAGACAAGAAACCTGATCATCTTAGTTCGATGACGACCCAACTGTGTCCAGAGTCTCAAACTGATCTTCAAATCATGATTATTGTAACTAGGAAAACGCTAAAGTCCCGCCGCGTTGATGGATGAGCTTTTTAAATTTTTTAGTTTGCGTGGGATATCTTTACTTTTGCAAGTGCTTTGTTTTGCTGCCTACGCATTGTAGGTGATTGTTGTCAAGTTTCTATTGTTATCTGTCAATTGGTATTATTTACCGTAAAAAACTTATATTAAAAGCTTTATTTCTATGGATTCTGGCTAACTTTTTCAACTTTTTCTTTCAAAAGGTACTACATCACCATAACCTTAATGTCCATGTATAATATGAACGTTGTAGCCCCACCCGTTTGGTCAGAATTGGCCCAAATGGCACGAAAATATCGCACAAAAAATCAAAAAATGTATATTAAAAGCTTTATTTCTATGGATTCTGGCAAACTTTTTCAACTTTTTCTTTCAAAAGGTACTACATCACCATAATCTTAATGTCCATGTATAATATGAACGTTGTAGCCCCACCCGTTTGGTCAGAATTGGCCCAAATGTCACGAAAATATCGCACTAAAAATCGAAAAAAATCGTAAAAGTACGATATTCATGAGAAATATTTCTTCGATTGTACCCAAAAACAATACACCTCTAAGTTCAGAGATTTCGAAGGTCCTGTCAAATTTTCATCAAGATCGGCTATGCCGTTTGCCTGGTAGAGAGTTAACAAACAGACAAAAAAAAAACAAAAAAAAAAACAAAAAAAAAACAAAAAAAAAAACAAAAAAAAAAACACCCGAGCTAAATTTTTTGGGGGTCAGTGAAATTGAAGTCTTCGCTTCGCTCATCCAATTATGATTTTTTTATTATTTTTAACATGTATTTGTCTTTGAAAAATATTTTAAATTGATGTTATTAGTAAAAGTATTAGTATTAGAATTAGAATTAGTATTAGTATTAGTAAATGATAGCAGTTGTAATAAAAGTATGCCCCGACAGGGAATCGAACCCAGAACCTCTGGCTTAACGCGCCATAGCTCTGCCAATTGAGCTACCGAGACATAAGACACACCTTCATTAAACTGCTATTTGTTATGACTGTTGACATCCATGATAATGATCGAACAGAAGACTGCAATGTAGCTTATTATTATTATTATTATTATTATTATTATTATTATTATTATTATTATTATTATTATTATTATTATTATTATTATTATTATATCCTACTGCAAAAACCCAACCAAGTGATCCCATTCTCCGTCAAGTTCTAAAATCACAACCATTCGACGGAGTGCAAGATCCCTGTGAAGATACAGTTTCAGGACTAGAAACCTGACCATCTTAGTTCGATGACTACATAAAACTATGTTCAGAACCTCAAGCTGATCTTCTAATCATGATTATTGTAATTATGATTGTTTTTATTGTTTTTAATCGTGTATTTGTCTTTGAAAAAAATATTTTAAATAAAATTGAATTATTATTATTATTATTATTATTATTATTATTATTATTATTATTATTATTATTATTATTATTATTATTATTATTTTTTTTTGTATACAAAACTATGTGTCCCGCAAAGCTACACAGTAACTTATCTGCGGGTTCACATCACAATATTCACAATTATTGGATGAGCGTAGCGAGCGAAGCGAGCGAAGCGAAGATTCCATTTCACTACACTGCAGTGCGATTCTGTAAAATAGTCGCTATGATAGCGATAGCGATCACGGTTGATATGAAATATCAATCGTTATAAATTATCGTTATCGACCTGATTCTGTAAAATAGTCGCTACGGCCGCCATTTATCGTATCTTGATAGCATAGCATAGCGACTCCTTTTTCATTCTCGTTATCATAGCGATCGCTATCATTTTTACAGAATCAGTCGACACGCAAAATTGTCGCTAAAGTGCCGGATAACGATCGTTATCTTCCATAACGATTTTACAGAATCAGACCGCTGGAGAAAAAAATCCGGAATGTTTTTTTTTTTTTTTTGTATTTTTGTGTGTTTGTTAACACGATTCCGGCTAAACCAATACTCCAATTGCGATGAAATTTTATGGGGGCCTTCGAAATCTCTAAACTTAGAACTGCCACGTTTTTCAGCGCAATCGAAAAATTATTTCTAATGAAAATCGCAAATTTACGATTTTTTTCGATTTTTAAAAAATTTCTTCGACTTATAACATCTACATGCTTAATCCGATTTTAATGATTTTTTTACAGAACCTTAATTTTATGAATTAAGATATTCGTGTGAAATTTGAGACAATCGAAAAATTATTTCTCATGAAAATCGAAATTTTACGGGTTTTTTCTTTTTTAAACAATTTTTTCACTTATAACACCTACATGCTTTATCCTATTGTAATGATTTTTTTACAGAACCTTAATTTTATGAATTATTATATTCGTGTAAAATTTGAGCGCAATCGAATAATTATTTGTTATGAAAATAGCAATTTTACGATTTTTTTCTTTTTTAAAAATTACGATTAAGAAAAAATAAAAGAATAAAGTTAATTTTTTATTTAATTTAATTTAATTTTAAAAAAATCGACTTAGTAATAATTTTTTCACAAAACAACAGAAAATCTGCATAACACATGGCAGGTCAATGCACCAATTACGCTCATCCAACAACGCGGCGGGATTTAAGCGTTTTCCTAGTAGTATGTAAATAGTCTCTCTTGGAATCCTCTCATCTTAAAAAAACAAAACAACAACAGGTTATACATTCCAGTAGCAAGAAAAACAAAATACGCTTTCAGAACAATATGCCACGGATTCCGTGTTTGAAGGCAACAAGTAACATAATACACATCCCCATTAAACAAAAAACAGAAATAACACACAAAAAACAAAACAAAAACAAAAATGCAGGTAATTTACAAAAGAAAAACAACAACATATGAATACAAAATGAAATGTCAATGAATTGCTATTATTTCAAACTTGCCTTATCGGTGCAACTGCCCCTTGCCCTGCAATTGTAAAAACTTAAGTATAAAAAAATATGAAGTTTCGTCTTTTATTAGTATTTGTATTAGAACTACCGGAAAGGTGGTGGTGAACTAAGTGAAAAATGTTGGATAACTACCCATTAACCTAATACAAGTCTGGCAAGGAAGAAAACGCTAACCGGAATAAAAATATGTCTCCAGAGTCCAGAGTATCATCCAAAAATCACGACGATTCGGCGGAGTGCAAGATCCCTGCGAAGATGCAATTTCAAGACAAGAAACCTCATCATCTTAGTTCGATGACTATATCCAACTATTTCAGAGTCTCAAACTGATCTTCAAATCATGATTATTGTAATTATGATTGTGTGTATTATTTTTGATCATTTATTTATTTTCTTTGAAAAATATTGTTAATAAATGTTATAGTAATAGTATTAGTATTAGAATTAGTATTAGTATTAGTATTAGTATTAGTATTAGTATTAGTATTAGTATTAGTATTAGTATTAGTATTAGTATTAGTATTAGTATTAGTATTAGTATTAGTATAAGTATTTTTTACATAATAATGTTGCCTTTATTGTTTTTTTCTTTGTATACAAAACTATGTGTCCCGCAAAGCTACACAGTAACTTATATGCGGGTTCACATCACAATATTACAAAATTACAGAATGTTAAAAGTCTCTTGGAATCCTCTCATCTTAAAAAAACAAAACAACAACAGGTAATATATTCCAGTAGCAAGAAAAACAAAATACACTTTCAGAACAATATGCCACGGATTCCGTGTTTGAAGGCAACAAGTAACATAATATACATCCCCATGAAACAAAAAACACAAAAAACACACAAAAAACTATAACAAAAACAAAAATGCAGGTAATTTACAAAAAAAGAAAAAGAAAAATAACATATGAATACAAAATGAAATGTCAATGAATTGCTATTATTTCAAACTTGCCTTAACGGTGCATCTACTTCTTGCCCTGCATTTGTAAAAACTTAAGTATCAAAAAAATATGACGTTTCGTCTTTTATTAATGATATTAGTGAGATTCTGACGTCCTTTTTCCCCACTTTTTCAACTAGGTAGTCCTTCAATATTGTCTTAAGGGAATGATAGGTTATACAGGTTTGTTTACTCTGAGCATGGAGTTATAAATAGTACTGTCTGCTCTGAGGAAGGGCATTATGCAATGCAGGCACAGCGTATTGACGACAATGGACGCCATATTATGAAGTATTCATTCTTGGAATAATATACCTACACTCTACTACACCTCCCGTGTTATAAGGATTTAGATACATTTCTTTATAGTTGTCAGAGAAGTGCACCGGCAATACACTACAATATTATAGATTTGTGCAGTGGCGAAGTTTTTATTTAAATTTTTTGTGTAAAATGTAGATCGCACAGAGTATTGAATCACTTCTAGAATAGACAATGTGTAATCTGACGCAGACCCCCACGCAGTGATTCCGTAGGATAAATAGGAGTGCACGATGGCATAATACACCGTTTTAAAAAATTTGCAGAGGAAAGTGTATGTGCATATTTACTATTTCTCACGTTAGTTATGCCCCTCCTACCCCTCCTGGGCCAAACGTGGGAGGGTGCATTAACACCCCTGCCCCCCCCCCCCCGGTTCCTACGCAACTGCGTAGATGTAGATGGTTTAAAACTAGGAAAACGCTTAAGTCCCGCCGCGTTGTTGGATGAGCGTAATTGGTGCATTGAGCTGCCATGTGTTATGCGAATTTTCTGTTGTTCTGTGGCAAAATCATTACTAAGTTGAATTTTTTTTTAAATTAAATTAAATTAAATTAAAAATTAACTTTTTTTTTTTTTTTTTTTAATTAATCGTAATTGTTAAAAAAATCGTAAAATTGCGATTTTTATAAGAAATAATTTCTCGATTGCGCTCAAATTTTACACTAATATATGAATTCATAAAATAAAGTTTCTGCGAAAAAATCATTACAATCGGATAAAGCATGTAGGTGTTATAAGTCAAAGAATTGTTTAAAAAAGAAAAAACCTGTAAAATTTCGTTTTTTTATGATAAATATTTTTTCAATTGCGTTCAAATTTCACAAAAATATCTTAGTTCATAAAATAAAGGTTCTGTGCAAAAATAATTAAAATCGGATAAAGCATGTAGGTGAAATAAGTCGAAGAAATTTTTTTAAAAATCGAAAAAAAATCGTAAAATTGCGATTTTCATGAGAAAAATTTTCCGATTGCGCTCAAAAACGTGGCAGTTCTAAGTTCAGAGATTTCGAAGGCCTCCATAAAATTTCATCGCAATCGGAGTATCGGTTTAGCCGGAATCGTGTGGACAAACAGACAAAAATACAAAAAAAAAAAAAAAGAACATTCCGGATTTTTTTCTCCAGTGTAGTGAAATGAAATCTTCGCTTCGCTCGCTACGCTCGCTACGCTCATCCAAAAACGCACATGCATTTACAAAGTCATCAACGCTCCGCGTGATACAGCACGTGCTATCTGACAGCTGTAGGATGATAGACAGACGGACAAGTTCGCTCGGGAGCCTCAAACCTCTTCTCGATCCCCATCCCCAAGACAACACAGTAACACATTCACCAAACAATAATCACCGATAGTATGATAATGATAATTGTTGCCGCACTTACGATAGCAGAACCAGACCCTTCATTAATTTATTCGTATACAAACGGCAATCCTTATTAACAAACTAACTATTCTTTAACTTAATAATATTTCTCCACTACAGTGGAGAAAATAATCCGTTTTTTTTTTGTGTTTTTGTGTTTGTTAACACGATTCCGGCTAAACGGATACTCCAATTCCAATGAAATTTTCTGGAGGCCTTTGAAATCTCTGAACTTACAACTGCCACGTTTTTGAGCGCAATCGAAAAATTCTCATGAAAATCACAATTTTACGCTTTTATTTCATTTTAAAAAAATTCTTCGACTCATAACACCTACCCCTACATGCTTTACTCGAGTGTAATGATTTTTTCACAGAACCCAATTAATACATTCGTGTGAAATTTGAGGTCAATCGAAAATTAATTATTTCTCATGATAATCTCAATGTTACGATTTTTTAAAACTTTCTTCGACTTATAACACCTACATGCTTTGTCCGATTGTAATGATTATTCTACAGAACCTTATTTTATGAATTAATATATTCGTGTGCAATTTGAGCGCTATCGAAAAATTATATCCCAGGAAAATTGCAATTTTACGCTTTTTTTCTTCAATTTTTCAAACATTTCTTCGGCTTTTCCGATTGTAATGATTTTTTCACAGAACACACAGATTTTATGAATTAATATTTTCGTCTGAAATTTGAGGTTTTTTAAAAATTAAAATTATATCAAGTAGGCGGTGACTTAACCAAAGAACATCCAAAGAAACTCGTGCGTCGTATGGGCCGAATTTTTCATTGTTGTCTCCAATTTTTCTTTTTCTTTTGTGGCTTCGCAAACGCTTTTTCAGGCGCATTGTTGGATGCTATGGTTGGATGAACGTAATTGGTGCATTGAGCTGCCATGTGTTATGCAGATGGTATTTAAATTTATTTCGTTTTCCCATTGCTAGGCCTGCGAGACACGCTTGATAATATTGTTTTAATTTTTACGACGACGACATATGAGGATCAGGGGCGCGTCAACCGGGTAGGTCATTTTGCATTTTGCATTCGAACACATGGCAGCTCAATCAACAACGCGCCTGAAAAAGCGTTTGCGAAGCTCCCTAGTAATAAATACACAACTAATATGAGAGTATTATTAATCCTGTAGGTCGATTAAATAATTTTATTAGAGACGGGGCAGCTTCTTCTTGGCATAAGATTAAGGTTTTAATTTGTGTTATAATTATATTTAGGCAGTCAACTAGGTTGGGTATAGGGTCAATAATGAGTTTACCTTTTAATTAAGGTAAGAGGGATTATAGCTGTAATTATTGTTTGTATTGATATTGTGAATATTTCATTTAAAGTTAATCTAGTTACATAAATGAATACAACTTTTTTCTTTTTTTTTGTTGTCCTCCACCAAATGACATTACTTTTAAAAATTTCGCGCCTAATCAATAAAGATAATTACAACAAACAACACAGTATGGACACCCATTTGTTGTGGTAGTTAGGTTGGTGGTAGTGGTGGTGGTGGTGGTGGCGGCGGCGGTGGTGGTGGTGGTGGTTACTATGTTGAGGAGCAGAGCGGCCAGAGGAGAGTCCGTAGGGAGTGGCCAAACGGCCTCACCTCTAACAAACTGAAAACAACTCAGTTCAAATTACTTATGTAAACAAGGAGGCACTAGTGAAAACACATCCTAAATTCTGCAAAATATGCTAGTTGTCCGCGCACTTCTTCTTTGAAATCCTACCGCCTGAATTATTCCTTGCATAATTCACCTCTCCTTCAAAAGGTGTCGTGCGCATTCTATTATCCGCAAAGTGCCGACGAAGAGAGCATTCCGAAATGAGCTGCGACCGCATCTCTAGCATCTGCAATGCGCTTTGACTAGTCCGTAAGTCTTGCAAACGCTACGTCCCGACTATCCGAAAGTGCAGTCACAGCATCTGCAGCGCGCTGTGAACGCCGGAGGTTTTCACCCCAGGACTTGTAGCATTCCGTGGAGTGGGAGTAAATCAAGATGTCGGCAACTGAAGATTTACGAAAGTACTGCTGAAAATAGCACCTAAACTGTAAGGATGTCTGCGTAGTCCATTAGTTTTAGGTTGGAAATATGTAGATGAAAGAATCAATGAAAAAACCATGCCAGCAAACACGAATAGATGGGCCGTAAGTGGCCCGCAAGCGGCTGGCCAGAACTGAACTGGCCAGCCACTTGCGGGCCGGCATCTTTGGCCAGTGACGGCTAGCTCTGATTTTGTCCCACCAGCCATCATCCGGCCGTCACTTGTGGCTCGCTTCCGGCCCTTAACCGGCAAATGGTTAAAGATGCCGGCCCGCAAGCGGCTGGCCAGAACTGAACTGGCCAGCCGCTTGCGGGCCACTTGGCCCATCAATTCGTGTTTTTGGAAACCATTGAGACCAGCGCGATCTGGTATCTAAATATGTAAACGAAAAATTAAAATAATAAGAATGATTGTTATTTTATTATCGGTGTGACCATACGTATTTCGTCTTAATTTCTGACACCAATTGAATATCTGTAGGTAGATACACAACATGTATTAATTGCAAGTGATTATAAAGTTTCACATTAGGTGTCTCAAACTCGATCCAGCAGGGCGACTCTCCATCTGTTTAAGACTAGCCTCTAACCGTTGCGCCACGGAAGAAGCTTGATGCATAAAGGGAATAATCACCTATACATACAAAAGCAAATCGACTTTCACTGGATGAGTGATTGTAAAAATAAGGGCAGCCGAAAGACGGTTTTCTAGTGATGAGCCAACACATAAACACTGCTGGCCAACCGGCAGCCGGCAAAGTGATGGCCAGCCATTTTCACGCCTGTGGTGGCAAAACAACAGCGACACGGCAGCGGCCAACCATCACTGGGCAGGTTACTAGTATGTTGTGGCCAGCCGTGCGAAGGGTTACAAGTGATGGTCCAACACTTATCCGCTGCTGGCCAACTGACAGTCGGTAAAGTGATGGCCAGCCATCTTCATGCCTGTGGCGGCAAAACAAACATAAACACAACAGCGGCCAACCAACACCGGGCTGGGGTTATTTTTGTTCTGGCCAGCCTTCAGACGGTTTGCCAGTGACAGCCCGACACCTTCTCACTGCTGGCCAGCCAGTGGCCACAGTGGCCAGAAGTGCCGGCACGCAGCCATCACTCTACCGTAACTTAAGTGTTTGCTGGGATATCTTTCCACACCAACAATGGGTTGGGCGCGTGATTCAAACACGAGGCAGGGGCCTGAACGTTTCAGGTTGAGAATTTACAAAATAACAGGAAAAATTGAGTGGATTCCAAGAAATTCTGTTTTTTTTTCTCATCACCAGCCCTATATTTTAAATAACGTTTTGGCCTAGCACTAGATATCGTAAACAGTGCTCGAATAATTAACAATCTTTGGATTCTGACAGCTAGGAAGCTTGACGGTTAGCCATTTAATGTGATACAAATGCTACACACACCATTCCGAAAAGATGACCCTATTCATGTGCTGTTACCCCCACTCCTACGCTGCAGCCGTAGCATCCGCAGCTCATTTCGGAATGCGCTGTAAGTACTTTGTCAGCGCTCGACTGCTACGCCGATCAACTCGCCACGAGACAGTGCAAGTTGCAATCTCCTCTCCACGCGCCACGCAAGTCTCCTCGCCACGTTAACAGTTTTAGTGCGTGTGCATTCACCGCGCCTGCTCCACGTCGCCAGCATGTCGACACGTCATAGCACGTCCGAAAATCAATACGTCTAATCAAGTAAGTGATTAATAGCTCTGTTCACGGCACTATTCCTCTGGTCATGTCTAACCTATACTCCATCCATACAGTCCACTTCTCTGGAGTTAAACTCCATTACCTAGTGAAGTTCTAGAACTTTCTCAACTAGAACTATAGGTCGCTCGTAAACATTCGCTCGCCTTTGCGCCAACATATTGGTCACTCCTAGGCCGGATTTCAATCAGTATTGATTTGGTTCTCTCTCATTGCATTGTCTCATCTCATAATTGTTCATAATTCGCGTGAATTATTTCCGCCTCGTGTAGCACGGGCTTGTCGCCGTGTTCTCTCTCGGTGCTCGCGTTCCACTGGCGTCAGCACATTCTATCGTCGCTCGCTCGTGCATCCGTGAATGAACGCACGTGCTTGCAAAAGTCATTCATACTGTTCCTCAGCTGGACATATTATTCAGCACTCTGTTGTTCCTTCATTGAATGTTCTATTCAGAATATTTCAATCGCGTTCACTGTGGATTCACACAGCTGTTCAATATTTGAATAGTTGTTGTAGCCTTGGTATTGTGGCTTTCTTATTTCTTTGCTCATTCTCTGCTTTGAAAATTCATAGCGCTTTCTAAGCTCTCGTGCTTTCTCGGCACTAGCGCTTTCTCAGCTCCTGTGCTTTCTAAGTACTCTCAGTGCTTTCTCACTCTCAGCGCTCGGGCTTTCTTAACAGTTGTGCTCTCTTTCATTTATAAATTGTTCATCTGCAATTCGTTTTCTTGAGCTCGACCCCCCCCCCCCCCCATCCCCACGGTTGTACTTGGCATTCATATTCTGCTTTCTGTTGCACTGCAGTTTATTTTATTGGATGAGCGAAGCGAAGACTCCAATTTGACTTTGTGTTTTTTTTGTTTGTTTTTTCACTTACGTTACCCCAAGAAAAATAGCTCGGGTGATTTGTTTTTGTTAGTTTTTTTTGTCTGTTTGTTCGCTCTCTACCGGGCAAACGGCGTATGCGATCTTGATGAAAATTGGAGACGACCTTCGAAATCTCTGAACTTAGAGCTGTATTGTATTTGGGTACAATCGAAGAAATATTTCTCATAAATATCGTACTTTTACTATTTTTTCCTATTTTTGGTGCGATATTTTCATGATATTTGGCAAACGGCTACTCCGATATTGATGAAACTTTATAGGAACGTTTAACTGAAATCATAGATATGTTATGATTTTAGAGACATTTGAAAAAATATTTCTTATAGAAATCGTACTTTTACGATTTTTTCTCCCGTTTTTAATACGATATTTTCGTGATATTTGGGCCGATTTTGACCAAACGGTTGTAGGATACAACGTTCATATTTTACATTGACATAAAGATTATGGTATTGTAGTGCCTCTTGAAAAAAAAAGTTGAAAAAGTTGGTCAAAATTCATAGAAATAAAGGTTTTAATATAAGCCTTTTACAGGTGTATAATGAACAAGTAATATCAAGTAACTATAGAAAAAGTAAGGAGATTCCACATTAAAACGTAATCATTGGACATAAATATTCCAAAAATAGCTCATCCATCAACGCGACTGAAAAAAGCGTTCGCGAAGCGGCCTAGTTTTAAACAATGACAGAACGACACAACAAGTTGCTTTGGCCCTAACTAAAACTAGCGAGGAAATTTTCTCGGCAGCACAACTCATTCAAGGTTCATTTAAAAATCTAAAGTATATGATGCTTATGTTTACAAGACTCTTTACGATGAACTGGCATCGCTGCAGGTTAAGTACGAGAAAGTTCAAGCAGACATCATCGATTTTAATTCAAAACTCGGTGAAGCAGTTAAGGGCATTGGTCTTTCAGATGTCCGAATTAGCTTTGATGAACTTATATTCGCGGCTCAAAAGCGTTTTCTCACCGCATCGAAACTACCATGATGCTGGTGCAGTTGCGGCCGCGCCGCCACCAGCAATGGTGAACTCGATCACTTCGCTCCCTGCTATTAAGTTACCAACATTTAATTGCAATCTTGCTCTCTGGCCAGAATTTTACTCTCTGTTCCACTCTCTGGTAGAACAAAATCTTTTGCTGAATAATGTGCAGAAGTTCCATTATTTGAAGTTATCTCTTCAGAATACAGCTCTGGCTACCATATCGAATTTTCATATATCCACGAAAAACTACCCCCTCGCATACGCGGCTTTGGTAAATCGTTATCAGAACACACTCCTACTCGCCGCCATGAATATACACATTGATTAAAGAAGGCTTTCTTTTATCAATTATGTACAGCAAGTGCTGGAGTTCGCACCTCTGAAGTCAGGTAACCATGACTCAATGTCCATAGAAGCTCTGTGGACGCTCTCAAAGGGCTGGAATTTGGCGACCTAGCTGATTTCCTGCTTCTATCACTCACGCTCTCACACCTAGAACATCATACTCGTAGACAATTCGATTCTAAGTGTTCTTCCCATGAAACACCCACTTATGACCAATTAATCGGTTTTATTGAAGAACAGAGCCTCACCCTAGAGCTATGCGGATTAGATCATCCGCCTTAATGTCCATGGTAAATATGAACGTTGTATTAGTAAGTAGCCTGTAGTAGTATTTGCAAGTAGCTTACACCCTTAATTAAAGTGATTTTGAGCATGTTTCAAGTCATTTTTTTCACCAAGAAGGCATGTTCGTAGGCCTACACCAACCAAATTTGGCATGTGTTGTCAGGTACCTAAATCCCCCTGATTCTGTTAGTTTTCAAGTTCACATCACGTTTTATGACGACTGGGTGACACCTCGAAATCACCACAACTCTGCTTGCTGTCTTAGGCGCCTGAGTGTGTAGCGTGCCACGGCTTGGCTGTGGCGCCCTAACGGGCACCTAGATATAAGCATAGGATTACATCCATGACAGATGGAAATAAAAAACTTCAATGTACTCACTACAGTGATAAACCGTACAGCAGTAGGAACCACATAACACTCATATGTCGTGGGCATGGAGGCGGCGGTGGTAGTTAGCTTGGTGGTGGTGGTAGTGCTGGTGGTCACTATGTTGAGGAGAGCGGCCAGAGGAGAGTCTGTCGAGAGTGGCTAAACGGCCTCCTCACTTCGACCAATCTGAAAAAAATTCATTTCATATTACATACAGGGCGCATTCCGTAACTCGCTACGTGGCGCTTTGTAGCGCTTAGCCTAGTCCGAAATGAGCTTGGAGCGCCATGTCACGCAGTTCAACACACAACCACAGATCGCTACACTCGCTGGAGGTTTTTCGTCCAGCACCTTGTAGCGATTTGGGGCATTTTGGGTAATCTACATATGGATGAACGTGATTGGTGGTCAAAGGCGCTACAAATCGCCACGTAGCGAGTTACGGAATGCTTGAAATTTTGTTTGAAAGTGCTCAAAGAGTACAATGGTACCACATTCTCAACAAAACTTTTATTGTACTATTGTCAGCTCGATATTGAATATTAAAATTAGTGTTTCCTCGTCGTCGGAGCTAGAATAATCTATAATTTCATGAATAGCTAGTTGACACATTCACCGTCGGCCATTTGTAAACACAACCTAAAATCGCCGCGCCCATTCCGAAAGTACGAGCGCTACAGCCGCCATATTGTCGCCACAGCTGTGGCGACTGTAGGGAATTTCGGAATGCCCCCATAATATGTAAACAAGGAGGCAATGGGGAAAACATACCCAGATTCTGCCTATGCTAGTTTAAAGTTTACTGGTCTCCTCTTGTAGACCAAGGATATTAACGAGTTTTTTTTCTAACGGGGCAATGTTAAGTGCGGCACGGGTTTACTTTTAATTCTCTCCACATTACCCACAAAAATATTTAATTTGTCATTTAAAGTACTTTTTACCTGCGTTGGCAAGAAGTGGAGAGTGTAAATTAATTAAGTAATAACGGGAATCACTTAGCATTTCCTTAAAGGGGCTAAAAAAAACAAAAATTATTTTTTACCACGTGATCTATAGCACAATGCTACACTTAAATGACCGTTTAAAAAATTATATCTTGTAACTGTGATTTAACACGAATTTTTTTATTTTTTTGATCCAGAAATTGGCGAAAATTGGTGTTTTGGAAAATTTCCTAAATCGGCTTTAACCTGCTTCTTTTTTGGTCCACATAGATACTAGAGCATAGTACCAATCTAAAATGCCCCTTTATAACATCGTGTCTTGAAACTGTGCCCAAATATACCCTCAAACACGCAAAAATATGCATTCTAAAATCACACCCCATCTTGGTAATCAGCATATTTTGACCGAACTACTTGCCCAAATTACAAATCAAAATAATATAGAGAATTTACAGAAAAGGCTGTCGAGTACGTCAATAATGGCCAATATTTTTTTGGATCAAAATCCTCCAAGGTCACGGGGCATAAAGATCGTCCCCATGTTATTCCTTATGGGAGATTTTTGCCGATGGGACCTAGCTCGAAAAATGTCATGTTTGACAATATTTTGGGAGGTCATGGTGGCCCCAATTATTTTTCTGTTAGTTGCTAAATTCATTACTAGTTAGCCTGAATGAAATATATTTTTTGAGTTTAGCGGTTAAATACCCCTTTAATGATTGTTAGGATTTTTTGTAAATATCCTTGTTCTATACAGAGGAGATAATTAACGATACTAGTTGACATCATATAAGCATAGGAATACATTGATGACAGACGGAAATAAAACACTGCACTGTTCTCGTGTGTTCAGAGTCTTCGAAGAGAAAATTCTCAAATGAAGCTTCGTTTTTTTTAAAAATAAATCAGCCACCAATATCATTAGATTTCATGTAGTTCCTGTACATGTCATTATTAACAGGCGTGACTTGCATCGTCAAAGAGTGCCTCGATTTAAAAAAAACGACCCTGTATACTGTCACCCTTGCCGCTTGAAGGGACGGTGTGTAAACAACACAATCTTATGTCAATACAAAAAAATTCAAGACTTGGATTAAGTCATTTAAAAGTTTTTACAAGCCTCCATTTCCCCCAGCATGCAAACCAAATAAATTATCACCCTCGGAAAAACTAGGAAAACGCCACCAAAGTCGTAGTAAGACTGGTAATCTATTCACGTGTTGAGTACCCGGTAACATTTCCTTTCCTACCATACATAAGGCTGGATTCAGCATGGATCTTTCCTCCCAAGCCTATCATGGTCTATAGTGGCGCATTATGGACTTACAGTTGACGCGCCCTCATACCAATTAAACTCAAAACCCTATTATTTATACCTTATATATCAATCAACTATGTGCATAATGTTCCCGGGTACTCACACATGACTCGCTCACTCGTCTAGCAACGAACTAGGCGTTTTCCTAGTCTAGTCGGCTAAAGGCGCCTTTATACCCGGAATGTGGGAGACCCGTGTTCAAACAACGGTCGGGATAGATTTTTATTTTTTTAGATTGTATTATAAAATTATAGAACATTTTTGAACTGCATGTACAGTACAATGGTAAATATAGCCAGTATGAAATACGAGTAAAGATTGCAACTTTTACTCAATCTCCAAACGGAATTTTGGGTAACCTTGAGCGTGCAAGATTCGGAACAACTTGGTTACCGCCTGACATTAAAAAAAAACATTTAAAAACTGATTCGATTAAAAGTTATTTCTTTGAGAACAAAAGCATTGTCGGTTAATTTAATTCTACACATTTTCAGCCTTTCTACCAATTTAAAATTTCTTGTAGATTAAATCGTAAAAGATTTTGCTCATTTTCTATGTTATGTCTATGTCTTTATGTTTAAGTATTTATTTATTTTTAAGTTGTTATACATGACTTTTACAAATCAATGATAATTGATAATATAGGGATAAGATGTGAATTGTTAGTATAAAAGTCTTACCATGACGGATAGCACACAACCCAACATAACAACGGCGGCTACATACTTCATGAGGTTCGTTGTAGAGTCAGTCTGGATTAAAGACTTACACTAACTTATAGATATCTGGACCAGCTTTTACATCCTTATCCAACCAATCAGAAACAACAGCTTCAACCACGACCAAGGCAGGTCGGAATAACAATGTGCAATTGACTCACACTACACTAATAAAGATTATAAGTGAGGTTTTTCATTTGCATCTCAAAGTTATACGAACCTTAGACACCTTTGGTAGACTTTTCACCTTTAGGATAATTAAATCTTTCAAAGTATAATAGAATGTGTCAATTAATCGATTAAGCGTTGTTCAATTGAAAGACATTCGAATAATGATTTTTGTTATGAAAAATATGCATACCATTTATATTTTGATCGTTATTCATGGCACCGGTAGTTTGTATTGTAACCTCTTAAAGTGGTAGACCTGGATCGAAAGTGGGCGTGCACCTCCAAATTTAATGTAGGCTAGTATGTATTATCACTGGCGGTATACGATTTTAAGAGGGTACGCTGAGCTTACGAGCTCAAATGCGCACAAACAGGTGTTGATGATTTCTGCTGAACGGTTGGTAATATCATTACCAAATTTTGATTGGATGTTAATAAAGAACTTTTATATTGATATCCGTAATTGGTTGCAAAAAATAAGCCTTAAAGATCCATTCCGAGGCATAAGTCCAAAACGTGAAAAAATGGGAAATCCAAAACATGGATTACAATTCTGAAAATTCCAACCAAACCGTTTATCTTACGATTAAACCAAATTTAACCTGCGCGTTCACATTGATTTAAACGTTGATATCCGTTATGCAAATTTGAGTTAAAAAATCTGTATACTTGGAATAAATTCCCGGAGTTGACCAAAATTGAGTAAATTTTGTTGATTTCACTAAATTTTAATTCAAAATCAATGAATAAATATAGGAATACGCATAATGGATAACATAGATTTATTCTTCATAAACGTTAGTGTGAAATTTGAAAATGGTGTTATAAACCGTTTACCTGAAAAATCCAGAAAGCTGAGCGCTTAAGGGGAATCCCTAGACTCGACTCATATTGGCTAACTAAGAATATATGTGTACACACACAAAGTATATCTCGTTTAAGGCCTACTGACGAGTTTTTTTTTCACAGTGGCGGAAAATTTTGGGCAATTTTGGACATGTTTTGTTGAATTTTATTGTTAAAAATGGGAATCAAACCAGCTCAGAGATCATTTGGTTTAGAACCTAGATTTTTTTATCAACAACTATGTACGTTTTTAGCAGCGTTTGAAGGTAACTTTATTCAAATATCTCTGTAACTTGTTTTTATATAGGGAATTTTTTTTTAAATTTTTGGGGGGTAAAAATTTCCCAAAAACAAATAACACGAAGGGGTTTTTAATTGTTTTTCACTTAAATTTTCGTGGGGGCATACCAGTTTGGGGCCCTATTTCCCATTTCCCTTCTTGAACTTTTCTTAAGGTATCAGAAGTCTTTTTGAGGTTTCCTACATAAAAACTCTTTGGGTTTGTGCCCTGTTCCCCCAAGCCCGCTGCAAGAACAGGCGCCTCAGCTCCAGTTTCCGGCCGCATCTGTCGTTTGTGTAGCGGCAGCCAAAGGCAAAACTGGGGCGGGTCCGAGGTTCCCAGGGCCATGCGCCCCCCCCCATAGATACAAACTACCCCTACTACGCTCGACTCGGGTTTTAAAACCAGGGGAATACCCCACATGGGTGGGGGAGGGGCCGGGGCGGGGGGACTGCCCCTAGTTTTTACGAGTCCCGTTGCGGGAATGTCTGGGTATTTTTATGTGTTCTAATTTTATTTCGATGGAAAGAAAAAACCCGGGTTGTTTATAATACAAAGCGCGATTTTGTGTTTAGGGGAAACATAGTCAATATAAAATTTTACTAACAAAACTTTCAGTGTCCCCAAAATTTGGGGCAATACAAAAAAAAACCGCAATAGACCTAAAAAACGTGTAAAGGGGGAAAAAGTTTTAACAGCCCTTCGCAAAAAAATTTTTTGGCCGTCCAAAAACCCCAATTTTTTTACCCAACGTAAATATAAATAAATGCAAGTTTTTCTTCAAAATTATCCCCTAGAAACTTCCAATCCCAAATTATCCACTTAGATCAAAATTTAAAAAAAGTGCTTTTTTCCTGGGACCCTTTTGATTTGGGAAAAAACCCTGAGTAAAGGTCCGTCAGGACTAAAGGAGTAAATTCTTTTTGGGGGGAAAAACCAAACACCCCACTCTTTTGCTTTTTTTTTTATTGCTTTTTATTATTTTTATTCGACAAACTTATTCCACAACAAGCAAAATTTAAATGACAATCAAAGTGAATTTTTTAATTTATTTTCTACAAATTTTAAAAAAAAAAAAGGGTCCCCCCGCCCGGGGTTTTAAACCCTTACTACGGGAAGTTTTTTCCAAACCCCCCAAAATGGGAGAAAAAAGTGAATTTTTTTCGCTATTTCTCGAAAAGAACAGTTGGCAAGGTATCGGAAAGGGTTGACCCCGGAGGTTCGGGGTTTCGAGCCCCGGGCCGAGGTAATTTTTAATTAAACAATTGCCATGTGCCCCAAAAAATTATTTAGGTTTCAAATTAAAAATTTCCCCCAAAAAAATTTTTTTTATTAAAAAAGAGTTACTATAAATTTTCTAATGAAAAGGGGGGAAATTTCATGTGTTTTCTAAAATTGTTTTAAATTTAAATTTCTATCTATAACTTTTATAATGGAAATAATTTTCCACCGGGGCTGATCCAGCATAATATTATCCCATCGCACGTGCACCTACCAGCCACTGCTGTAGGGGCTAAGATAAGATTTGGCACTGGGAAAGGGTTTTGAGTGGGGCCTATTAGAAAATAACGCATAACTGCGGGCTTTTTTATGAAACCCCCCAAAATATTCGTATATGAAATTTTTTGTTTCCTTTCTAGGGAATGTGTTATGAAATGAGAATGTAAAAAATCTTGTTCGTTGGGGGTCGGGGAAAACGGGCCCTTCATTTACCGGTTTTTAATTTTAAAAAGTGGGGGGGGGGGGGGGAAAGCTGGGAAAGGGGGGTAAAAAAAAATTAATCTCTTTTTTAGCCGCCGCGGAAAGCTAATGGGTTTGGGGGCAGGCCCAAAGGGGAAATAAACATTGTTAGCCCGGGAGGACGGGGGTTGGGAACCCAAACAGGGCCCCTTCAGGGTATTTTTCCTTAAACCCATTTTTTACCACTTTCGTCTCAATAAAGTAGTAAATAAAAGGCAGCTAAAAGAGAATGTATTATAATTTTTCTATACCAACAATGTCTTATTATAAACGGGGCCCTTAATTATTTGGGAAATCAAGTTAACACTTTATGAAGTGAGAAATAAAAAAACAAATTGTTTAATTATCCTTGCCAAAAAAAAAAATAGGTTTTTGCCCTAATGTATAGGTTTTTTTAAAGCAGTGATTTCAGTCAACATTTTCTTTAAATCTCCAGTGATAGTTTTTTCCCATATACCCATCGCTCCAACCCTTTTTTTACCATTTTTCCCCAAAATTTGAAAGGGGGAAATTTTTCTTGGAGTTTGCACGAGCTTCCGGAAATTTTTAGGTCCAGGGGAAAATCCCAAAAATGCGGTAAGGGACCCCCCCCCATCCAGGAAACACAAAGAACTAAATGAGAGTGCTGGCGGGAAAAAAAATTTTAAAAAAATTTGCCTAATGTCTGTTAATGTTACCACGCGCCCTTTTGGAACTTACACTAAATTTTGTTTTTTCTTTTTAAAAAAAAAAAATACGCCCCATCCCAAAAACGCGCCTGAAAAAGCTTTTTCGAAATAGTTTTAAAAAATCAACAGTTGACACCCGATCTAGTTGAAGTTCTGCATTATTTGGAAAAAAACTTTGGGGTTTTGGTGGGGAATTATTCATTAGTTTTGGGTCGTTCTTTGACTACGGGGACCAGGCCCTTACAACATAAATTTGGGAAAAAAAATACTAAACATAATTTGTTTTCCAAAAAGGTGTTTGGTATTTGTTTCCAAACCCGCCCAATCTTTTTACTCAAAAGCACCACTGCAAAGATATAAAAAAGTTTTTTAAAATTTTTAAAAAACAGAAAGAAAAATTTAAAATGGACTCGCAACACCAAAAGCGGCTATAAATTTATAATCCCTGAATCATGGGTCGCATCTTCTTTTTAGTTGCTATTTTTATACAATAAAAGGATAAAAAGGGGTTTATTTTCACTTTGAGTTTTGAATTTTTTTATTTTTATTTTTAAAAAGATTTAAATATACGTTCTGGAAAAATCCTAAAACCCATCCTAAATTGAACCCCCTTATCTCGAAAAAAAAAAACTTGATGCCCGCGGGAAAGTAGTTGTAGCTATTCGCATAGCTGTATTGGTGTCGTGGGCCCCCTTCAGGTGACCGGACTAGGATATTTGGTGTTGTAAAACGAATGTAAAAGTTCTGTTTTTTAAGAGGCCTCACCAAGAAAACTGCCCTGAGGGCTGAGGGAAAAAAGTTAAGACATGGATTTTTCTTGTGGGGGGATTCGAAAACCCCTGACCCTCCGAAACAGAATTTTAAAAGCACGCATCCCTTTTTTTTAAAACCGTCATAAACCCGTCTGTAAAAACAAAAAACATGGAACGTGGAAATTTTCTAAACACATAAAATTTTTAAGAAACCGGTTCTTGAAAGACTTTGGGAAAAGAAAAGTGAAACGATTTCAACGGGGAAGTTATTGCATTTCTGTGTTTTACACTCAATTTGCGCCTGGGGGGCTTAATTTTGGGCTGGGGGGGCGATATGTCGGGAAAAACCCGGAAATAAACAAAAAAAAAACTAAAATGAAAAATAAATGAATGTAAATTTATGATTGATAATGAATGAATGAATGAAATTTAATGAATGAAGGGGAAAGGGAAAGGGAAGATGATATTTTGTTTTCATGTGCCCCTCCTCCTCCCCCCCCCCCCCCCCCATGATGGGGCATGGTGGGGTTTTATTTTTGGAAATGGGTTCGATATGTCGGGAAAACCTCGAAATAAAATAAAAATGAAAAATAATTTAATCAAAATGATGAAGGAAGGAAAGGGAAAATATTTTTTTTTTCATTGCCCCCCCCCCCCCCCCATGAAAACGCATGGGGGACATTAAATTTGCTGGGTTCCCATAAAACGGGGAAAAACCCAGGAAAAAAATCAACGAAATAAATTAAAATGAAAAAAAGAATGAATGTGAATTTGAAAAAAGGAAGATATTTAGTTTTCTTTGCCCCCCCTCCCCCCCTTTATACAACCCTTGGGGCCCCCACGTCCCCCCACTGCAATGTTTGGGAAGCGCGTCGTGGGTTTAAAAAAAGTTATTCTATGTAGCCGTAGAATTTTCAAACATCGCCTGCTCCCGGGGGCCCCGTGCTGCCCTTTAATAAATGAGGGTTTAAATGACACCACCGACCTTTGGGCTGCGGGTTCCCCCTCTAGCCTACGGCTCATGCTCGCCCGGCCCCTCCCCGTTTTTAAGGCTCGTTTTGTCGCCGCGGAGAGATGGAGGGGGGGGGACGTAATAAACGTTCATAAAAGAAAAAAGTGAATTCTGAAACTGTTTGGTTTTTTATGACCCAAAAAAGCTTTTAGGGTTCTTCTTCTTCTTCCTTCTCCTTTTTAGGCCCCAGCATAAAACCCCCTAAAAAAAAAACATTTATAATATTTTTTCTTTTGCATTTTTAAGTTTTAATATCAATTTTATAAAGAAAGCAATTCAAATTGTGTTAGGACTTGCATATTAACACATATAAGAAACCATGTATATAGCCTTCAGACAAATTAACTTTTCAATAATTGTATTAAAAAAAGATAAAAAACGAAAACAGACGAGAAATCATAAGAAAAATGTTAGTTTTAAATAATCAGTAAATACCGTTTTGTACCTTCGTTAAAGGGGCTTTTATTTTCAAAAAATATTTGTTACCACATAATTTATAGCATAATACTTCACGCAAATTACCATTAAAAAACTTTATCTTGTAACTGTGATTTTACACTAATATTACAATTTTTTTTATCATAAAATTTGTAAAAAAAATGTGTTTTGGGAAATTTCTTAAATCGGCTTTAACTTGCTTAATTTTTTTTTTAACTTATGTATTGTATGTGTTATAAATATACTAGAGAATCAAACCCATTGGTCCAGAAGCTCTGTTCTGTAGCTGCTCTAGAACACGAATGTGCTAAACATTTTGAGTGCAGGCAAGCCACTTATATCAAAAATTTCGTCTCGAAATGCTGAAAAAGTCCTGCCCGGTGTCTACTTTGAAAGCCGCGACCGGAAGCCTTTTGTTGTTGTTGTTGTTGTTGTTTTTTGTTTTTTAGATTTGTTTGTTGTTGTTGTTGTTGTTGTTGTTGTAGTTGAAGATTTGTAATTTAACACATTTGAACACCTTTTAGGTGGTATATTCTACACTAGGAAAACGTTAAGTCCCATCGCGTTGTTGGATGAGCTTAATTGATGCATTGAGCTGCCATGTGTTATGCGGATTTTCTGTTGCTCTGTGAAAAATCATTACTAAGTCGAAGAATTTTTTTAATTAATTGAAATTAAATAAAAAATTAACTTAATTTTTTTAATTATTCGAAATTTAAAAAAAGAAAAAAAAATCTTAAAATTGCGATTTTCATAAGAAAGATGAGGAATAATAAGAAATAAGAAATAATTATTTGATTGCGCTCAAATTTAACATGAATATATTAATTCATAAAATTAAGGTTCTGTGAAAAAATCATTACAATAGGATAAAGCATGTAGGTGTTATAAGTCAAAGAATTGTTTTAAAAAAGAAAAAAAACTTAAAATTTCGATTTTCATAAAACATAATTTTCGATTACGCTAAAATTTCACACGAATATCTTAATTCATAAAATTAAGGTTTTGTGAAAAAATCATTAAAATCGGATAAAGCATGTAGGTGTTATAAGTCGAAGATTTTTTTTAAATAAAAAAAAATCGTAAAATTGCGATTTTTATGAGAAATAATTTTCCGATTGCGCTCAAAAACGTGGCAGTTCTAAGTTCAGAGATTTCGAAGGTCTCCAGAAAATTTCATCGCAATTGGAGAATCGGTTTAGCCGGAATCGTTTTAACAAACACTCAAAAATACAAAAAAAAGAAAGAAATAAAAAAAAACAAAAAAAAAACATTCCGGATTTTTTTCTCCAGTGTAGTGAAATGGAATCTTCGCTTCGCTCGCTACGCTCATCCAATTATAAATTAAAAATGCGCAATTATTTTTTATTTAGTCTTAGTAAGTGTGCTCTTTAAGATTTTACTCCAATAAGTAACAAAATAGTTCAAATTTTAAAACAAGTTATTAAAATGTTTAAAGTACAAAAGTTTTTCTACAAATGTCGGGAGTTTTTTCTACCTAATTCTGACGCCCCTTTTTTTGACATAAAAAACTTCTTTAGAAAATGTAGCCCACTTCAAATTAATATACCATAATCAAATAATTTGTTTGACATTTGCGAAAAAGGCTGTTTGTAAATTTGGGGGTAACGCACTTGAAAAGACAATAACTCTAATTAATAGCATGAGATCTCAACTTTTTTCTTGCATATATTATGTTCTTCCAATTAATCTAAAATCAATAGTTTGCCGAGAAGACGGACAGTTTCTACCATCTTCAAGGACTTCTCCCCCTTTAAATTATAATTTTATTATTTTCCCCTTGTCTAAAACCGCATTATATTACTTTGCCCCTTTTAATTTTAATTTGTTTGGAAACCAAACCTTCTTCAAGTTTGTATATAAGTTTAATTTTTAGCTTTATTTGGGCCTCATTCTTTTTTGTAATAACTACATAGTATCATTACAAAAAAAAATTACTAAGTAAAATTCAGAGGTAGTTTGAAAAAGGGGTCTTTTTTATAAACTAAAGAAGATAGGGCCCAAGTATGACCCTTTTGAGGCACCCCATTTGTTTTTATTCCCACAATAATTTTCCCTTGAGTTAAAATTTCTAAACCTTTCTTTTTTTTTTCCTACAACTTAAGTAGGACTTACCCATTTAGGGGGGAATGCAAAACTCCATAAAAGTTCAATTCTCGTTAAAAATTATTTTTATAGTATCAAAAGCCGGGGATAAATCCACATTAATACTGAAAACTTTTTTTTAAATTTTCTAAAGCATCGTGTTTTTTGTGAACTAGGTTGAAGGATCTAAAATTTTTAAACCCTTTTTTTTGAACCCATGCTGTTCCTTGAAATAGAATTTGATTTTTATCAAAAAATCCGTAAAAGTTTTAGAAAAGTTTTTCTAGAATGTTTAAAAAAAATTGTAAGAAGGGCCACTCCCAGAGCAAAAGTGATGGCGATCTTAGGCGAGCTGTAACATCGCCATCTTTAGCGATGGCCCATAAGGGCGATGCGCTTACGGCCCGTTTATGGGGTTGGCCAGGCGCCCAAAACTTTGCCATGGGGAAAACGCGCCGCTTTTGGGCCAAAAAGCGGCCCACGTAGCAAAACCATAGTTTCGAAAAAAATGGGGGTCATTTTTGTGACAAGGGCCCCTAGGGCCCCATCCCCGGCATACCAGTTTGCCTCGTTCCCCGCTTATGGTCCCAGCGGGCCCGCTGTAGCAAATCCGACAGTTGCTTCACTTTTGTCCAGGGGATGCTTACCCCCGGCGGTGAGAATGTTTGGGGAAACAAGCACCATTAGTAGAGACGCGAGGAAGTCCGCACACAACGAAAATTTAAAAAGTTAAAAAATTATATATTTTTTTCATTGGGGCGAGCATTTCAATTTTTTATAATGTGTGTAAAGAACAACTTAAGTTATTACAGAGAAGTTATTAGACATAGAAAAAATTTTATCGGCCACGCCGTATCGAACCCCCAACCTGCTGGCCGGACTCTAACGCTGACCGCTACACCACCGTGCACTGCTAAAGTCGCGCCAGCTCCCCTTTAAAGTGTGCCCAGCGGATGCTTGTGGAAATCTTGTTAAAACATTTCGTACCTTGTTTACAGGAAACTAAAAAAATGCCATCTCGGGTTTTGTTATAAAAATAAAGATTCAATAATATTTGTTTTAAAATTGAGTTGTTTTAAGCGGGGCCATCTTTGTTTTTTTCAATTGACAAAGGAATGGGACCTTTATACTAAATGGATGAATTAAATTGAGGAAATTGATTAGGAGCTATTTTGGATTGTATTTATTATTAATTTTCCCAGTCACACACGGGCAGACGGAAGACAGTAAAGTAATCGCTAAATTAAAGCTTCTCCCTACTTTGATATGGGCCCTAAAAACCAAATACCCCTTTTGGCATTTTTTTTAAACCCAAAAACAAAAAACAGTTTATAGTTCAAAATGATCATCTAAACTTTTCAAAAAATTTTTATTTTTTTTTTTGGTTTTTTTTATATAGGCCTAGATGATTACAGATAAATTAAAAATACTTATACACCGGGCATACCCTGTCATAAATTTTTTTGAAGGTGATTTTTTGTTTTTTATTACTTGGGAAAAATTTTTTTCTTAATATCTTTTTACTTATATAATTTATTTTTCCACCATTCGTACCGGGGGAATAAAAAAATCGTAAAAGCAATTTTCCAAGATGCGTTTTTGAAAGAGTATGGTAAATAGAAAAAAAACTCCTTTCAACCAAAAAAATACAAGCAGGAATAAATTTTTTGTCTGGGTAAACGGGCAAATTTTTACTGCAATCGTCTATATGGCGTATGCTCAAACCCAAAAAAATAACAAATGTTTTGGCAATGTCTAAATTGACAATTATTTTAAACAAAATTTTGGAAATTTTTTAAAATAAATTAAACCGATTTTTTTGCTGTGTTTACAAACACAATATACTATTTTTATTTGTAAGAATATTTTCTATTTAAAGAAATTTTCGTTTTCTTATCTGGTCTATATGTGAAAATTTCACTAGAAACGGCAAGTGCAAAAGGCAATTACAGATACATGAGAGCATTTTCGACAGCGGATTAAATTTTGCATATTGCAAAAAAATAAGACCGTTTTATAAACATATCCCATTGCATGCAATAATCAAAATATTATTTTGGAAACCCTACGTGGAATTCGGGTTTGGGAAAAGATTAAAATTATTATCATATATTAATATTATCAAATAATGTTTAAAGATTTTAAATGATATACCTGAATTGAGAGGTCAATATTCCTTAAATCCGAAGAAGAGGAGAAGATAAACGTAACATGATGAAATAAGACAATTAAATTATTTCTTTTTAATCCCTCATCAAAGTGTTTTTATACTTCATTAGTTCCCGTCGGGTTTTGGGGCTTATGGGCCATACAGGGGGGCCCCCTACTGTAGCCGCCTGTCGGTTTTGTGCTTATGGGCCATAGGAGGGGGCCCAGTTCGCCGCCTGTCGGTTGTTGCTTATGGGCCATAGGAGGGCCGCCTACGTTCGCCGCCTGTGGGGGTTGTGTGCTTAGGGGGCCCTAGGAGGGCCGCCTATGTTCGCCACCTTTTGGGTTTTGTGCTAATGGGCCAAGGGGGGCCCATCAACGCAAAACTTTTTGCAGGACACTGTGGGGGTGTGCTTTTGGGGCCCTAGGGGCACCTACAGTACGCCAACGCGCGTTGTTATGGGCCTAAAGGCGGGGCCATCAAAGCAAAAATTTGCCTCACTTTGCCGCGATGGCCCTAACGCACACATTTTCTGTCTCTTGGGCTGGCCCATAATAACCCCTATCTCTTATGTGACCTTTTTTTCTCTTTTTTCCCTCTTCTTTCTCTTTTCTCTTTTCTTCTTTTTTCTATTATTTATTTTTTCACCTTTTTGTTTTTATAAATAAATTTAATAATAGCCAATTTTGCCATATCTGGGTAAACGCCAGTCAAAAAGGAAAAATTTAAAATATGTTCTGCTATCGACGAAGCTATAAAAACAGCGACAGCCTAAAATATTTTACTTGGTATGTCATCCCACCTGTTGAGTTGTGGATTTTAAGCTACAAATGATTTCTTGAATTTCTGATTCGTAGTACTGTCTAGAATTATGTCTTTACAGTGTGATCCCTTTATACATAACCCTTGTTATTTAGTTTGTCAAAACATTCTTTAGTTCTATCCCTTGTTATATCAACAATTGTATCCCCAATAGAGCTGAAATATTTATTGAACGAGTTGGCAACGTTCAGCTGGATGAGCGTTATTTCCTTTTCCTCGTAACCCATATTTTTAAAGTTTTGTTTAAACATTTATTTTTTAATTTGCCATGTCGCTTTGATTTTGTTGTCAGAACTAGATATGATTTTATCATGTTAATTTTGGGTTTTGGGCCAATGTATTTTTCTTGTGAGAGTTTTCTTAACTTCTTTAAAATATATCTTAAATTCATCTGCATTATTGTGTCTGCTTTCTTTTAAAAACTCTCTTTTCAGTTTGCAAGTATCAGATATACTAAGAAAACGCCAAAGTCGTTGATAGAAAGAGTGAGTCGCCAAAGTGTTGAGTACCCCGGGGAAAATCTTTCTTTCCTCTTTCCCATACCTAAGGCTGGATCAAGCCCAGAAGGTATGGGGAATGATACCGGGTATTCAACACATAGCTCACTCACTCGTTTATCAACGACTTTGGCGTTTCCCTAGATTTGTTGGCTAAGGCGCCCTTATACCCGGAAGGGTTCAATACCCTGGTCGGAAAAGATTTTGTAGTTTTTGAATTGTATTAAATAAAAATGTAAAAACATTTTGAAATGCAAATAACGCAGTTTAGTCTACATCAACAGTGACAATACTATAGAAAACATAGCCAGTACGAAATACGAGTAAAGATGGCAAGGTTTTCTCAATGTCCCAGCGAATTTAGGGGAACCTTGGTCACTGCTATGCATGTTATCATAGCCTGCCAAAAATTATTCGATAAAATTCCTATTTTTATTTTTATTTTAAAAATTTAAAAATTCTTCAAGAACAAAAGCATTGTTGTTAAAATGAAACCTACACATTTCAAGCATATTTTTCAATTTATTATTTCTTGTAGGTTTAGATCGCAAAGGATTGTGCTCATTTTGTTACCAGTTCTCAGTTACCTGGTCACGGATATTTGTTTAAAATTTCAGCTCGATCAATTTCGCCTTTCGGCCGTATGGGGCCGGACAGACATACAAACAGACATTTAACATACAGACACATTTTAGTCACGAGAAGGCCCGATCGAGTAGCGTTATAGACTTCGTTTTGCTGCGCTCACTCGTCTCATCATCATTCATCCACGGCTTGAGATTATTACATGTGACAACTTTTTTCTAAACTTCCTCAAAGGAAAAGTTTGTTGAAATAAGTCATTAATATGTTCATAAAAACCTACTAAATTTATCATTTACTGAAGTTCCGTCTCTTATTTCTATTCAGTGTTCCATAATGTCAAAAACAAACCCTTCTATGTTTCATCCTCAAAAACCCTCTTATCAAAAAAACGTTTTGAATTGGCATTTCTCTTAAATTTATGTTGTTATAATGGCACTGATGCAAATAGTCCATAGTGATCTGACAGACCTGAACCAATGCAATGGGCTGCAGTTTTTTTTGGATGAGCGTAGCGAGCGAAGCGAAGATTCCATTTCACTACACTGGAGAAAAAAAATCCGGAATGTTTTTTTTTCTTTTCTTTTCTTTTTTTGTATTTTTGTCTGTTTGTTAACACGATTCCGGATGAACCGATACTCCGATTGCGATGAAATTTTATGGAGACCTTCGAAATCTCTGAACTTAAAAACTGCACCGTACGAAAAATTGATAAAAAAAAATATTTCTCTTGAAAATCGCAATTTTACGATTTTTTTCGTTTTTCTTTTTTGTTTTTATTTGTATTTTTGTTTGTTTGTTAACACGATTCTGGCTTAACCGATACTCCAATTGCGATGAAATTTTCTAGACACCTTTGAAATCCTTGAACTTAGAACTGCCACCTTTTTGAGCGCAATCGAAAAATTATTTCTCATAAAAATCGCAATTTTACGATTTTTTTTTGTTTTTCTTGTTTTTTCTGTTTGTATTTTTGTGTGTTTGTTAACACGATTCCGGCTAAACTGATACTCCAATTGCGATGAAATTTTCTGGAGACCTTCGAAATCTTTAAACTTAGAACTGCCACGTTTTTGGGTACAATCAAAGAAATATTTCTCATGAATATCGTACTTTCAAGATTTTTTTTTACGATTTTTAGTGCGATATTTTTGTGACATTTGGACCGATTCTGACCAAACGGGTGGGGATACAACGTTCATTTCACATGGACATTAAGGTTATGGTGATGTAGTACCATTTGAAAGAAAAAGTTGAAAAAGTTTGCCAGAATCTATAGAAATAAAGTAATGTTTAATATGAGTTTTTTTTTATGTTTATAATAACAATTAACAAGTAACAATAGAAACTTAACAACAATCACCTACAATGCATTCAAAAAGCACTTGCAAATGAAAAGTGGTCCCACGAAAACTAAAAACTTACAAAAGAGCTCATCCATCAACGCGGCGGGACAAAAGCGTTTTCCTAGTAGTTTAAAATTGGTTATCAAATGATCAATACTTGTCACTGAAGAGCTTGTTTCCCTAGTCGGCCCACTAATATCACTTTTCATATTATGTTCTAAAAGTTTATTTTCAAATTCAAGCTTTTGAGGACTGTCTACTAAAAAATCTATGTTGAAATCCCCACAAAGGACTTTATTTTTTTCCTTTCCTTGCATATTAACTGTAAAAGTTGATCTTATTTCCCCATAAATCGTATTACCTACATCTGGAGCCCGATACAAAGTGATAAGTATTAACGGATTTATACCTTTTAATTCCAGGCCACAAACTTGAAATACACTATCGACTATCGCTTGCAATTTTGTCTAGGTCTGGTCGCTCCTTTATTTCAATTTTGCTGTCAATGCGTTTATATATTGCACTCCCCCCTCCTCTTAATCGATGTTGTCTAGAGTAGCATGCAACAATTTTGTAGTTGTTAATAGATATGCTGTCTACTTGCTCTTGTTGAAGCCAGTGTTCGCTGATAAAAAGAAAAAGCACACCATATGATCCAAACTATCTAGAAAATTCAGTTTCTTCTACCTTGATAGAAAGACTACGCATATTTTGATGAAACATGTCAATTTCAGTGGTATTTTCAGTTAATTTATTATCAATATGAGAATTTATTTGATCATCTAAGTATTTGTTGTTTTCTATAATGGATGTGTTTTTTGTTGGTGTCATTAGTTATTTTTATGTTGGCCATACCTGTTTTTTGTTGATACGAAAATTTGTTACTTTAGAAGTACTGGTATCAAGGTTTTTGTTATTAGTTTTAGAAAGTCTATCCGACTGTTTTCTAATAATCAGTGATGATCTTTCCCTAATTTTACAATGCCTTCTGGTAATTTGTTCCTTTAACGCGTCATCCTCGGGAGAGCAGAGGTGTCCTTGAGTGTCATTCACATTGAGACATGTTGCAACCGTATCAGGGATAGAGATGCAGGGTGAGACAGCCTGAGTATCTTCAGAAACGAGCCCCAACGTCGCTGGCATCTCGAAACTTGGTTCCTCCGCCAATGAAGGTCGCCAAGAATCTTCTAAACCCGAGATTAAAGTGTAGTCTTCCATAGTTGTCTTCTTCACGACCACATCATTATTTGTCTCATTGTGTAACTAAGCTGCTTGAGCCGAGTTGAATGTCAAGGCAGGGAGTTCTATCTTCGTTCTCTACTTGCACATCCAGGGCCCCTATTCAGTAACTTCACGGGTTCAACTCTGTCACGGGACCGACTCTGTAGTAACAGTAATCGTTCCGGTTGTTGTTGGTCGAGGTCGAAAGGTATGATTTACATGGCCGTGGACGTCAAATGTGAACAAATGATTCGCAGTCAGTTGTCAAATATTCGAAATGACATAGATGTGTGTATTATTTCCAATCGGGGAGAAATTGGATTTAAATGGTATAATTTCATTAAAAAAGGGAACGCACGGGACTTTTAGGGGTAGGCCCTTACTAAAGGTAGGTTTTCTTTGAGCATACTATTGTTATTCGTTTGATAAAGTTAAAAATCTGGTTGTGTTTACGTGTAGGCCAAGGCTTATCATCCACCATTTTATACAAATATAACCGAGTCGGACTCGGTTGTCACGGATTATATCGCAACGATATCGACCTCAAGTGGGTCGATCACTTACAACAGAGACGATTACCGTTGGAAACGCCCGGGTCCAACTCCGTCAGAGTTATAGAATCGCAGTCCAGCAAAGATGCTACATTCGAATAATCAAAATATATTAGATTGGATTCACCTAACAAACTTTTATCTTCTTGAACTATTGTTTTTCCAATTAACTGGGCTAGGTTTTTTTACCCCTCAGGTTAAGTTGCAGATCGTCATTGTCAAAGTGCTCTTTTTCAAGAGTATTCATCGTAAGTAAGGACACTCCCAGTGTTTGCCCCAGAAGAGTTTGAAGATTCCCATTTATTTTATTTATCTCTAAGTTTTCTGTGTTATCAAAGTGGGGTAGAAGCTCCGGTGGCTTACAATGGCTTACAATAGTACTGGTAACTTTGTATCTGAAGTAAGGCTTCCTCAATGGCATTGCTATTTCTTCCAGCATCATTTGCCCCTGACATGATTAAACTAGTATCATTGAATGTAAGATGTTCCATCTTGTCCTTCAGTCCTTCTGTTACGTGCAACACACCTGGACTGCGATTCTATAACTCTGACGGAGTTGGACCCGGGCGTTTCCAACGGTAATCGTCTCTGTTGTAAGTGATCGACCCAGTTGAGGTCGATATCGTTGCGATATAATCCGTGACAACCGAGTCCGACTCGGTTATATTTGTATAAAATGGTGGATGATAAGCCTTGGCCTACACGTAAACACAACCAGATTATTAACTTTCTCAAACGAATAACAATAGTACACTGTAAAAAAAAAAATTGTAAAATTACATATACTGTAGTTGGCAGCAAAGCTGCCAACTACAGTATATGCAATTTTACAACTACACTATTAATGCGATAATACATCGGAAAGTTTGTTAAATTGCATTTAGATTTGTAAATATACAACTCATCTGTATATGTTGAGTTACAAACACTTTGTGAGTTACCCCTTTAGT